>JABUQX010055783.1:0-25207 GCA_015478945.1 Trachelipus rathkii
ATATATATATAATATATACTATATATATATTATATGGTAGTAGTATATTTTATATTCATTATATATATTGGTTTAATATAAATATATATAGATATTTATAAATATATATGATATTAATATATGATCAAAAAAGGATGGTAATAACAGGTGGTTTGGGGTGTCAGGAGAATGTGAGAGGTAGGAAGGTGATTGATTTCTGTGAGGAGAGAGGTATGTGTGTAAGATATTTCTTTAAACCAAGAGTATCCATAAGTATACTAGAGTTTGGTGGTAGGAGAATGGAAATCGAAGTGGAAGAAGTATGGATTGATTTTGTGTTCGGATGAAGAAGGGAGATGTCGAAGTATGTATCTGATGTTAAATCAGTGATCGGGTGTGGTTGGGGATGGGATTATCAGATCATTTATGTTGTTCTATGTCAAATTAAGTTAGTGGGGGACTTGGATGGAGAGGAAGGTAGAATTAAGAGGAAGAGGGTAAATATTAAGAGTGAGAAGTTTAGGGTTGAAACAAGGTAATAAGGAGTATAGTTAGTGTAAGAACGCTTCGCAAGTTGAATATCAGTTGTGAATGTGAACAAGTTGAACCTGAATAAAGTCTGGAAGCAAGTTTGAAGGAACAATTGTTAGCTAGTGAGAAAGAAGATATGTATAGATGGGGTGCCTAAAGTAGAAGTAAGGAATGATAACAGTGAAGTGGTGAATGAAGAGTGATGCAAGCGTTAAAATAAAATTATCAAGTAAGCGTGTTGAATGTTACTAAGAAGCAAATGAACTGAAGTTTCCCAAAGAAAGGATTGCTTGGAATTATATAAGGAGGAAAAAAGAATGCTAAAAGATGCAGAGAAAAGAAGAAGAAGAGGTAAATGAACAGTTTGGAAGGAGAGGTTGAATGAGGACATACAAGGGAATAGGAAGCTCTCTGGAAGGAAGCGCGAAAGGTCTAAGAATTAGAATAAGGGGAATCTGCTTAGAATAATGAATAGGGATGGTGTTTTTGTAATTGATGAAATGGAAGCGAGTGGAGTGTGGAAAGAACACTTTGAAAATCTGTATAATATTGGCAGTAATGATGAGGTGAAAATGACTGTGTGTGGGTTTGATGGTACAAGAAGAATAGGTATTTGGGGATGAGGTTATTAGCAAAGAGGAGGAAATGGGTAGAGTTGAGAAAGTTGAAGAATGGTTAAATCTGCAGGTATAGATGAAATTATGGTGAAATATCAAGAATGGAGGCAAGAGGTGATTGATTGGATCTTGAAGTTTGTGTAATAAAGCGTTACGGAGGGTATAAGGTTTCGAGGGATGGAGGAGAGCAAGTAATAGTACTTCTATATAAGGGTAAGTGGAGATAAAGGGAACGTACAAATTATAGGGAATTTTAGTTTATGAGTGTTTGTGGAGATAATATGCTGGTGTTTTGGTCGAGAGAGTGCGCATGAGTGACTGAAGGACTGATTGGTGTAAGGTAAGGTGCGTTAGGAGTAGTAGAAGGATGTGTGGATCAAATCTTTAACATATGAAAGCAAATGATAGAGAAAATTAGAGAGAGGAAGAATAAATGTATTTAGGTTTTATGATTTGCAACAGGGATAATGATAGGGTTATATAGATAGGTCTATGCAGGTATGTAGTGATATATAGTTGTGGGTTGATAGCATCTGATGGAATCAAAGTATTATGATGATAGTGAAGCGTGGTGTAAGAATAAAAGGTGTCAAAGGTGATTGGTTAATTAATCAGCGGAGTGAGGCAAGGGTTGTGTTATGTCTCTTGGTTATTCAATTTTGTATATGATGGGGTTTATGAAAGAATTGAAGGTGGGCGTGATAGAGAATGGATGTTAGACTGATGGAGATGAGTGGAGGGTGCCCTACCCTATTATATGCGGATGATTTGGTTTTGTGTGGCGAATCTGAAGAGTTTTGAAGGATTGTGAGAGATATTTAAGAGGATTGGCCGAGGGGTTTGAAAGTAAACAAAGATAAGAGTAAGGTTAGGTTGTGAGTGAGGAACAGTCTCAGTGTGGAAGTTTATGTTAGATGGTGATCAACTGGAACATAGTGTCTGAGTTTAATATTTAGGGTATATGTTGATGAGAAGGGAACGATGATGCAGAGTTTAGTAAGGAAAGGTTGTAAATGACAAGAAGGTGGCTGATGCAATTATACCCTTGATGGATGTAAGGGACTATAGTCTTTAGTGCGCTAAGGGTCCTTACATGAGAGTATGTTGTTATCCTGGTGTTATTGTATAGTAGTGAGACATGGTCTGGAATAAGAAGTAATAGATCTAAAGGTTCAATGTGTTCCAATGGACAATCTTAGGGCATGCTAGGTGTGTTAGAAGAATTGATAAAAGGAAGAATGAACAGATTGCTACTACTTGGTGTGGTGTGAAGAAAGGGGTAAATGAAGAGAATAAATGCAAGGTATGGTTCAGATAAGTTTAGTCATTGTGTGAAAGGAATGGAATGATAGTCCGGTTTTTAAGCAGATGTATAGTGGCGAGTTGTGTTGAAAACCGACTGGGCTGGAGATCGAAGAAAAATGTGGAATTGAGTCAGCAAACGAATGTCTGAAAAGGAGAAGAAATGTGAGTTGGCAGAGGTGAGAATAAAGTTGCATAATAAGAGAGAATGGCGGGATTTTGTGAGGGGTTTATTTGTGGCAGCCTGGGTCATAAGGGATGAACCTTTAACACTGATGATTTACCAAGGTGAGGAGTCCTCGCAGTCCGTGAAGCTATAGGGTGGATTTTCTGACTGCGGAGAGTTCTTACTAAATTAATGGTACAGAGGAGGGGGGGGGTAAGGCTGGCTTTCTTTCCCCGACTTTTGTCCAATATTCTTCTACTGCCTTTTTTCTTCTGATGCTTGTTACGCACCTTGACCACAGTCTTGTGGTAGAAAAAGGTAGATTGAAGAATGATATATATTAGTGAGAATATATGATTATATATATATTATAAATATTATATATAATATGATATATATATATAGTAATATATAGTGATATATAATAATAAATAATAATAATCAGATCATGTGAAATGTAATAATTATATGCCCTAAAGCACTAATAAAACTTTATAAAGCAATAAACTCTACTTTATATACTGTATACCTCTTTTAACATATTGTTTTTACTGTATTTTAATGCTAAATACCCCTATTTATAATTGTCTATGAAAATAAGTAATAAAAAAAAAACAGAAAAAAAATCAAAAAATTTTTTGCCATTGTTCTTTTTTTAAAAAAAACTGTTTTTTTTTAAAAAAAAACGTGTTTTTTTTTAAAAAAAAACGTGTTTTTTTTTAAAAAAAAACGAACGGTTTTTTTTTAATCCCAACCCTATATAATTATATATATATATATTATAATATATATATATATATATATATATATATATATATAATAACATAAATACAGATATTCTATATAATAATAGAAATTACATATTATATATATATATATATATATATATATATATATATATATATATATATATATATTAATATATATATATATATATATATCTATATATAATATATATATATATATATATGTAGTATATATATGTATATATTTATATATATAAAAAGACGAAGAGGAGGATTATTTCTCCCTGTTTATATATTAATACATATATATATATTATATATATATATATATATATATATATATATATATATATATAAATATATATAATATATATATATATATATATATAATATATATATATATATATAGTATATTATATATGAAATATATTAACCTTCACCTTATATATATATATTATATATATATATATATAGTTATATATATATATAGTAATATATTATATATATATATATATATATTATATAATATATATATTATATTATAATATATATATATATATATATATATATATATATATAAATAAATATATATATATAATATATATATATATATATATATATATAATATAATAATATATTTATTATTATATAGAATTATATATATATATTATATAATATATATATAATATATATATATATATATATATATATATAGTTTTAAAATTGCAAAATGTGATTTTTATATGCATAAAAAAACTAAACATGGGATTACTTTAAAATTCTTTTTGCGTTTATATCATATAATCATATATTCCATTTTTTCTGTATTATAAAATATTTATGTATACGTATTCAGGTATTTTTTATGTATTTTAAAAATAGTCATATTCAAATAGTGTGTTTTAAAGCTTTTTCAGTGGTTTTTAAAATGTCTTTTGAGTAAATAGTGTTTTTTCTTGTTTTGGTATATAACAATAGTCATACATGTTTTCTGTTTTTTTTTTAAGATTTTTAAAGTAATCCTGTGTTTTTTTCAGGGGTTTAATTAAAATCACCTGTTTTTTTTTCTGGGGCTTTAATTAAAACAGTCACATATTATTAGTCTTTATGTTTACTATTTGTTAATTTTCATGTTTTTTCAAAGGTCCTCTGAGTGATGTTTTTTTCTTCTTTTTCTTAAAATGTACGCTTGCACAGCAAACTTTATATGATATATATATATATATATATATTATATATATAATATATATACTATATATATAAATATATAATATAGTATATATATATATATATATATATATATATATAATTATATAATATTATATGATATATTAATTTGATTTGAATGGGGCTGCGGTTGCATTGTATATGAACAGTTTTCTGACCAACTTCATCTGAAGACTCTAATTTTTTCTTAATTTACCCTATTCTAAGGGGAAGCTATACTAGGTAGTTGCTACCTAGTATTTGGAAGAGGGAGCGAATTCTAGCCCTTGCCTCACTCAGTGTTATGATTGCTTTTATACTGCATCCTTCTAATTTGTAAGATGCCGAAAAAACTCGAACGGACAGATTTTTCTTTCAGATTTTCAAATTTTTCTTTCAAACCGATTTTTCTTTCAAATTTTCAGATTTTTTTAAATATTTTTTTTCAGATCTTTAGGTTTTCTTTCCGAACTAATTTTTTCCCTCAAATTTTCATATTTTTTTTCTTGCAGATCAGATTTTTTCATATTTTCTTTCAAATTTTCAGATTTTCTTTCAAATTTTATTTTTCAGATTTTCAATTTTGATACAGATCATCTTTGCAAATTTTATCTTCAGATTTTCAGATTTTTTCAGAACAGATTTTTCTTTCAAAATTTCCTTCTGAATTTTAAATCATTCAGAACAGATTTTTCTTTCATATTATCTTTCAGATTTTCAGACTTTTCTTTCAGAACAGATTTTTTTTAGAACTCTTAGGAATTCTTGGCATTTTACTAAAATCTGATTGCAAATTATAGTCTCAATTGTAATGAAAATGTAGTAAAAGTTAGTAAAAGTAGTAAAAGTAGTAAAAGTAGTAAAAAGTAGTAAAAGTAGTAAAAGTAGTAAATAGTAAAAAGTAGTGAAAGTAGATTAAAAGTAGTAAAAGTAGTAAAAAGTTGTAAAAGTAAGTAATAAATAGAAGCGGTATTAATTATATTATAGGGAAATTGTTCAGGGATAGGAAAAGTAAAAGTAGTAAAAATAGTAAAAGTAGTAAAATTAGTAAAAAGTAGTAAAAGTAGTAAAAATATTATAAGTAGTAAATATATTAAAAAATAGTAAAAGTGGTAAAAAGTAGTAAAGTAGTATAAGTAGTAAAAGTATTAAAAAATAGTAAAAGTAGTAAAAAGTAGTAAAAGTAATAAAAGTAAGTAAAAATAGTAAAAGTAAGTAAAAGTAGTAAAATAGTAAAAATAAAAAAATGTAAAAAATATAAAATAATAAGGATAAGTAAAATGTAGTAAAAGTAGTTAAAAGTTGTAAAAGTAGTAAAAGTATTAAAAGTATAAAGATAGATAAAAGTAGTAAAAGTAGTAAAAGTAGTAAAAATAGTATAAGTTAGTAAAAGTAGAAAAAGTAGTAAAAGTATCAAAGAGTAGCAAAAGTAGTAAAAGTAGTTAAAAAAAAGACCATCAGAATTAAAGTTATCCCAGAGACGCTTCCACTGCAGTTAGAAGAAGCAATGAAGTCTTAGAAGCAAATGACGAACTACACAATTAAAGAAACTTATTAGTTTCAGGTAGAATTAGCCGAGCAGCGAAATTTTGCGCATCGCACCGCACCGCACCGCACCACACCACAGCCGCACCACCGCACCTCACCACACCGCACCGCACCGCACGGCACCGCACCAGAGTAGGCGCACCAAAAGTTATTTTTTGCTGCACCGCACCACCCGTATCGGGACAATGGAATTGTGCTGTCGCAAAGCACCGTACGCACCGCGACACGCACCGCACAGCACGGGAACACTGGAATTGTGTGTAGCACCACACCAGAACACGGAAAATTGTGTGCTGCACCGCACCGCACCGCCCGCAACCGAAGCACCGCAACTCTGCACAGCCAACGGACAAATGAGTATATAGATCGAACCACACCAGAACACGGAAATTGTGTGCTGCACCGCACCGCACCGCACCGCACCGCACAGCACCGCACCGCACAGCAACGGGACACTGGAATTGTGTGTCGCACCACACCAGAACACGGAAATTGTGTGCTGCACCGCACAGCACCGCACCGCACAGCAACGGGACACTGGAATTGTGTGTCGCACCACACCGGGACACTGGAATTGTGTGCTGCACCGCACTGCACCGTACCTGGTGTGCGTCGGCCAAACCCTATTTCAGGTTGATTTTTTTTATGTCGCTCATTTACTGCAAAAACGGCATAACTCAAAATTTTTTTATTTAGGAAATGAATTTGAATCTTCAAATTATAATAAAAAGTATAGGAACTCATAATGAAAAAAACTCTCTCGGCGGGAGGTTTGATACTTAGGACACGATACCTTTACAGTTAAAAGTGAACATGATTACTTATCTCTCTGTAGTAATGACTCAAAAAGCGAAATTTTTGAGTTATGACGTTCTTGTAGCTAATTTTTGAGTTATGCTGTTCTTGTAGCTTATTTTCAAGTTATGACGTTCTTGTAGCTAATTTTTGAGTTATGACGTTCTTGTAGCTAATTTTAATATATAATAATATAACATAGAATAATAATATAGTATTAATTCTTGTAGCTAATTTTTGAGTTATGACGTTCTTGTAGCTAATTTTTGAGTTATGACGTTCTTAGGGCTAATTTTTGAGTTATGCTGTTCTTGTAGCTAATTTTTGAGTTATCGTTCTTGTAGCTAATTTTTGCAGTATGACGTTCTTGTGCTATTTGAGTTCATGACGTTTTCTTCGTAGCTTATTTTTGAGTTATGACTTCTTGTAGCTAATTTTTGAGTTGTGCCGTTCTTGTAGCTAATTTTTGAGTTATACAGTTCTTGTAGCTAGTTTTTGAGTTATGACGTTCTCATAGCTAATTTTGGAGTTATGACGTTCTCAGAGCTAATTTTGAGTTATTGACAGTTCTTGCTAAGACTAATTTTGAAGTTATACGTTCTTGTAGGCTAAATTTTTGATAATGACGTTCTTCTGTTGCTAATTTTTGAGTTATGACGTTCTTGTAGCTAATTTTTGAGTTATGACGTTCTTGTAGCTAATTTTTGAGTTATGACGTTCTTGTAGCTAATTTTTGAGTTATGACGTTCTTGTAGCTAATTTTTGAGTTATGACGTTCTCATAGCTAATTTTTGAGTTATGCAGTTCTTGTTGCTAATTTTTGAGTTATGCTGTTCTTGTTGCTAATTTTTGAAATATGACAATCTCATAGCTAATTTTTGAGTTATGCTGTTCTTGTTGCTAATTTTTGAGTTATACCGTTCTTGAAGCTAACCAGGCTAGGCATTGATGATATATAACTTTTTTGTTTTAAAATTTAAATGTCAAATTTTTTATTTATTTGTTTTACTGACACATTTCCTGATTTCCAATTTAGTGTTTTTAAGCAGGGCTGCCGATACTGAGCCGTTTCAGCAATGTTTTGGGGGTGAACTTGATCTTAAAATTGTGACGGAGTCGGAGTCGGAGTCGGAGTTGGAGCAGGAGGCACTTTTTTTTTGGTTGTGCAGAAGCAGAAGCTACAAAAAAAATGTTTATCTTTACTATAAAACGAGTTGATTCAGTATTGGAGCCGAAACAGAAGTAGTAAATTTAGAATAATAGAGTCAGAGAAGCGCAATTTTAAAATGTTGGAGCTGGAGAACTGGAGCCGGAAAAAAATCCACCTTTTCAGCTGATCCTAAATTGAAATTTTATTTCTTTTTAATTTCATACATTTGTTCGCTTCACTCCCACTTTCCTCCACTTTCCTCTTTTCGACTCTTATCTAACTCTTCTTTTACCTCCAGAGTTATCACTAGATTTTAACTTTCCAACCGTACTCCTATTAACTAACACTAAATGGGTAAGGCTTCTCAAACATCTTACTTTAATTTTATGATGTCATATTCACATAGCTTTCCAGCCGTACTCCTGTTAACCAAAAAAAAAAAATAAGACTTCTCAATGACCTTGGTTAACTTTATGAAGTTCAAATATTAGACTTCAGCTTTCCAGCAGTATTCATGTTAACTAAATTGATAAGGCTTCTCAATGACCTTACTTTAACTTTATGAAGTATAACCAATAGACTTTAGCTTTCTAAAAGTATTCCTGTTAGCTAAATGGATAAGGCTTCTCAATGATCTTACTTTAATTTTATGAAGTTCAACCACCAGATTTTAGCTTTCTAATTTTACTTCTGTTAACTAAATGAGCAAAGGTTTCTCAATGACCTTACTATAACTATGTGAAGTTAAACCATTAGATTTATGTTTTCTAGCCGTGATCCTGTTACCTAAATGGATTAAGCTTCGCAATGAACTTATTTTTAACTTTATGAAAGTCAACCATCTTACCAACTCTTAAATAACCATCTCTTCATGAAAGGTATCTCGAAATATTTCTATTTATTCGACAGCTCTGTCTCTTGTCTCTCTTTTAAACACATTCCTGAATTTTAATATGTAAACCAATGTTTGGAACCTCACATTACAATAGTTACTTGAAACGCTTAAAGAAAGGTGGAAGCTCTATCCAGCTTAAATAATGTTTTCATCTTTTAAAGCTAGTAAAGCTATACCAAAGAGGAATAATCTTCCCTTGTATTCAGTAATTTTCCCGCCTTTTGAAGGTTGAGAGGGCGAACATCAATCTTCCCTTTAAATCAGGGTTGGCAAAAAACCATGGTTTTTTGGCTTTTTGACTATATAATTTTTCATATAAGGGTCAAATAGCCAATTAACCACAGAAAAAAAGCCAAATATCCATGGCTTTTTGAGAACCCTGCTTTAAATAGGGTAGATTAAAGTAGACTTATCACTTGTTATCTAATTTCTACTAGCATTGACGTGACAATCATATTGCGTTAATGAAATTTAACTATTTCATATTCTCGAATGGCAAATGTTCAAGTGATTTTGAATACACTTGGCAGGTCTTAAGCAGTTCAAGGGTCAAAATTACTATGATGTTTTTTTTTTTTCTATCCAGATTCTACTATATATATAAATGCTTATAATATAACAAATAAAAACTATTATTTATTCCCCCTATTTTAAGAAAAATATTATTTTATTCATTGTAGAACTAATATTATTATATACTGAATATATATAATAGTATTAATTAATAATTAATATATATTACATAATAATATATATAATTAGATTATTATAAATATATATATTATATTAATTAATTAATTTATATAATGTATGTTGATTAAGATGTGATAATGGTTTTATATAAGCTAATGTGAATATAAATAAGGATATCGGTTATTCTGACATGTGTATTGTTCTTAATTTTGATATCTACTCTTGAATAAATTCTCTTTTTGGAAACTGTATGATATTAGCAGCACCATCAAGTATGACTATATTTAAATAGTTAAATGTTAATGTAGTAATTATTTAGAATGTTTATAGATGTGTCAAAATTATAGATAGGCTTTGAAAAATAGTGTTAATTAGACTTTAATAAAAATGTATCTATAGTTTTTTGAGTTTTTATCTGGTATGTTTTATTTACATTATTGATGCATACTAACTAAAGTTGTAAAAGTATATATTCTGAACAAACCTATGCAAATTCAATTTTACCACATACAATCTCTAGATTTTCATGTCCATCATCCTTGCCCGAGACGGTACTAAGGGCTTCAATTTTCCGAATGGTTATAAACATAATGGGAATAAACAGGTCCATTATTAGAAAGTAGATGGTAGAATTAATTGATTATGGGGAGCTTTTATATTATTTTCCAGGTTATATTTTCTAGGGGCGAACAAAACGTTCTCTTGCTTCAACAACGACTTAATTCTTCATTGCCACGATACTCCAAACCTAGTTTATGAATAGCTGATTGTTTGTCTCTTTTCAAGAAGATACTAAGGTGAGATAAAGCCAATATAAAAGTGAAATTGGGCTCAAAAAATAGCTGTATAATCGTAAATCATTGCATAAACAAGGTGATTGTTCGATTATCGAACCTCTGGAGAATTTGGTGATTTATTTACTTTTCCTCTGCAGAAACACCTTTTCGCGCAACAACGCTGTTCTCTTTCTATCATAAGTGTACGCGATACTATTTTTCTAAAACAGTACTCACTTCATACTCTTTGTTTTCCACACCGTTGAATACCATATAATCGGAACTTTCTCGATGAATCACCACGAAAAATAATAAATCGTTGCTCCACTTTTGTTAATGTTTTATTTATTTTTGAATAATACGTATCATAATGGTCATAGGGATCAACGTTGGTCAAATCTAATATATAAGTACTATAACAGGCACCTTCCTCACTGTTAAATAGAAGGACAATTGAGTAGATCATACCATACTTTTCAAATATGTATAACATATATATAGTATAATATATTTATAATATTAATATGATTTTCTTATATAGCTGGTATTATATAATGGACATATATTATAGAGCTAATGACGTGTTGGTGAATTTTATATTTAAGTATATTATCACCCTCACCAAACACACCCTTTTGCAACCATGACAGGAATGGTTTTGATATGTGTAAATAAGATATAAATAAATATTCATATACTATTTTATATATAAATATATATAATATATATTAATATAATATTAATATATATTAATTATTAATATATTAATATATAATTTATACTATATATATTATTATATATATATTATATATAATAATATATATCTAATCTAGATAATAAATTTTTATTAATAATATAAATATTGTAGATAATAATGTGACTGACCGTTTGATCCATTAAAAATGAAACAAATATTTATGAAATTAAAACCAATATTAGTTAAATAAATAATATTATTAAAATTTTATAAATTAATCTGTACTTGTTAAAGAATATAATATTATAATAATATAAAATATATATATTATATATTATATATATATATAATATTATATATTAATATGATATTAATAATAAATATTATAATATATATATATATATTATGATATAATATATTCCTTTTACATAGATTTAATATATATTTCTCTATTTATTTTATTAAATATATATTATATAATATTAATTTATATATATATATAATTATGATTATTAATAAAATATATTAATGTGTGTATATATAAATATAGTGGTAGTATATATATATATATATATATTTATTAATTATTAATATATATATATATATATATTATTTAAATATATATTAATATTATATAGTAATTTAATATATATAATATTATATTATATTAATATATATTTTATAATATATAATATTATTAACTATATATATTGATGATATATGTGAGTAGACACGTGTTATAATGCAACTAACCTCATTCAAAATAACATAATAAAAGTATTAATAATAATGATATTTCAATATACTGAGAAAAGTCTAATCACAGTATTATAATAATGCTTACCTTCTCAATATATTATGTTAGGTAGTAGCGTGATATAGTAGTTGTATATATATATATATATATAAAAACATATATATATGTGTATGATTATATATATAATATATATATAGTAATATGTTGTTACTGATCACTTGTTGATGTATTTAAACCAAGCGTCGGACTAATCGCATAACAAACAACATAATATAAATGTAGTAGCAACAAAATTTCAATTAGTTTACAAATTCACTAGGAAACTCAAAACAGACGACATACTAAAAAAAAAATAATCAGATAATCAAGTAATTTTCAATAGATGAAATTTTAATTCCTCTTCCCTAGTACCAGAAATAATATTTAACATATACGTGCTGTACTACTCTGTATCTAGTCAACAGGAACTCACTACAATAGATTACGCGTTATCTTGGTCACGATGTGCTAGTGCTCGATGCCAAAATTGCTCTAGCAGCGTAGAGATATCGTGCTACCATTTCCTCCCTCTCTTTACGCGTAACCCCGGCGGTCGACTAATAACTGTCTAAGTTGGCATAAACTGTTTTTCGAAGCTGTTCTTCATTCGAAGCCTCAAACTGTATAAAGCTTTCTCAACACTGCAATCTCCCCTCGATTCCCTCTGCATTCTCTTATACTTTATTGTTCATTATTCGTCGTATTTACCATGGAGAGATTACCCAGATTCTCATCAAGTTGTTTCTTCTGTCTCTTAGCGTTTTACGTTACTCATCTCTTCACAGAAAAATTGGAAATCGGACCGTTATAGGATGTCTAATTTAAGTGTACAACTTAGTCATACCAAAGAACATACCAGGAAAAATATTAACAACACGACTACATTTGTTCCCTATGGGTAAAGTTCATTACGTAATAAAAATTAACCAACTTTCCTTTAACGTTATACATTCACAAATAGCCATGTTTCTCACCAAGGTTTCTGAAGATCGGTTTCTAAGGGATCCTCCTCTACTAGGACGAATTAAACCAAGTCATTTAACATATTTCCATTGTGATTCTCTTGTCCCCACATACTTCTAATTTTATTGCTCTATTTTCTCCATAAATCTCTGGTGAGTCACCACCACACTATATAAATATTCTCATATACTCATATCGTTCACTTTGTACCTTTCATTATATTATAATATATTATATACATTATATCTTTCATCACACTCATAAACACCTAACACACCCCTAGGATTAAAGATTGTTAATCTGAACACATTAGATACCTCTTATACCTGACCATAGTTTCCATCTAACTATATCATAAACACAGGTAACACATACTTTTATGCATATATACTTAATAGTATAATAATAAATATATATATATATTTATATATATAAATATATATAATTATATTATAATATATATATTATATATTATATATATATATATAATTAAATATTTTTTAATTATTAATAATATATATTATATATATCATATAGTATATGAATAATATTAAAATTATATTATACTATTATATACATACTTAATATAGTCCTTTATGAAAACTTAATATAAATATTATTATATAATTAGCTATATTAATATGACGCATGCTATCCCCCAGCTTTCCAGAGGCTAACGAGCCTTCAACTGAATAATAATATATATATTAATAGTATATTAATATATATTATTTATATATTATATCATTATATATATATTAATATATTATTAAAATATTATATAATATATATAATATAATATATATATAATATATAATATTATAGTATATATATTATTATAAATATAAAATAATATATATACAGAGACACTATGGGACTAGAGATAATAATTTTTTAAATATATATTATATTTTAACTATATATAAAAAGTATCGATAAATATGCCATATATATAATAGATGGCCATCATTCTACATTGTTACTAAGATTATATATTGTGTAATTAATTATTATATATATATAACATTCTAGTGAAGATGGATATATAACTTATCCATACTAATATATCAGCTATTATCGTTAACATTATAAGTTAGGCTAATTATACACCAATGAACCACTTTGGTTTTTATATTGATAAAATTAGTTAACAGTCGCCTAAGGGAATAATTTCCTAATATATAAACACAACAGTTAGTTAGTCATATGTTTATCATAAACATATAATATATATAATAATTAGTGTATACGTGTAAGTAATATATATGTATATATTAAGTTAATTTATAATAAAAATATTCAGCATTGAGAATCATAATTTCCCTAATGATATATATAATATATAATAAATTCAATTTATAAAAGACTCTTCATATCCTCTCTCTCTCTCTTCCTCTCATCTCTCTCATTACTCTCTCATCTTCTCTATCTTACTCTCTTCTATCTCTCTCTTCTCTCTTCACTATATATATATATATAATAATATTATATATATGTAGTTTTAACTGAGTTTCTCTTAGTAAAATAAAATATAGAGAATTAAAAAAAACGTTTCTATTAATATTCAATGATATTAATTAATAATTATATTATATATATATATATATATTATATATATCATATATATACTATATATTATTAATATATCATATATTTAATATATTAATATATATATATATATATATATATAATGTCTCCTTTGGTAGGGTGCAAATTGCCAGATAGTCACCTATACAAAGGTCCCAGTGGATGAATTTCGTTAATTTCACCAAGCCAGGTGCTAATTGTAATTTAAGACCTCTTAACACCGCCTCACTATTATACTAGGTCGTCCAGACGAGGTGCATAAAAGTCTAGTGTTAGAATGTGGAATAATTAATAATAAGGCAGTATGTTTCTTGACTATTGAATATAGTTGGAGCTAAATTTATTTAGATATACTGTCGATGATCATAGCAAAGGGTATGCTACCCATGTTCGGTCTGGTCGAGATTTGAATGTGCATAGAAGAAAATTGCCGTGATTGTGGATGAAAGGACGTGCTGTTTAATTCTAACTTAGCCCTTGCCCTCATTGAGAGCAATATTCGTTATAATAATGTGAGTATCGACATTAGAACAAAAAAAGAGAGTACTGAGAAATTTAGCCGAACCTCAGTAAAGAGGATGTATATCGAGACATAACAATTATACTACCTATCATTCTGATCTAAGAGAAGTGAGAGGTAAGGGATAGACAAAAAAAAGAGAGAGTTGTCAAGGAAGGAATATGCTCACTTAGATCCTTTATCTCCACAGTAAGAGCTCTCGCTCCGTAGATGGACAATTTGAGAACCACCCTTGATATTGTTTGTGGGAGCGTAAGAATCTTTCTATGCACCTATATAGATAAAATATATCATCTGGGCCGATATTTGTATTTGGAAGGCTCTCGAAATATCCAATCCTGCTCAATTATAAAGAACTTTTTCGTTAAGTAAGAAGATGATTTTCAAGAATAATAAAAACATTGAAGTTAAATAAGTGTAAATTTAACCATATGTTAACAAAGTAAAAAGATCAATGCGATTTTGATAACTTTGAGAGAGATTGTGATGAGCGTGATTTAAGAAATTTAGATATTCGGAAAGAGAGAGTTATTGAAGAGACATAAGCGAGAGAGACGTGAAAGAAATGTGAAATGAATTGGAAATAGAAAAGTGAGATAGATTGACCATTGAGAAATTTTTCATTTTCTTGTTCTATTTAATTTTTGTGTATTTTTTTATTTGTCTAATTGTTTATCTATTGACTTTTTAATATTGTTAAAGGAGAGACAATATGTAACTTTGAATGTGTGGGAAAAAATGGTGAGTACTCTTGAAATATTGGAAGGAAGAAGGAGAGTATAGATGAATGAGTTCAGAAAATGATGAGTATGACGGTGGGGCTTGTATTTTTTTATGAGATGTAGGAACAAAGGATATGAAAAATCTGCATAATTGTAAATTCAAAGATTAGAATTGAAAAAGATGACGTGATAGAAGATAGATGAATGATGAGGAAATAGAGAGAGATGAAGAGAAAGATAGATTATATAGTATAAGATAGAAGTAAGATGAGAATATAGAGTATAGAGTTGATACGTAGAATGATGTAGAGAGATTATAGATAAGATAGTAGAGTAATAGTAATAGAGAAGTAAGAGATAGAGAGATAGAGAGAGAGAGATGAGTAATGAGATACGAGTAGCAGAGATAGGAGAGAGAAAGATGGAGAGAGAGAAGAGAGAGAGAATTAGAGATGACAGAGAGGAGATAATATAAGTGATATATATATATATAGAAAAAAAATATTATAGAGAATATATATAATATAAGGTATAATATTATTTGTGAGTAGATGAAGAGAGACGGAGGTTATAGACCATGATTGCTGTCTGATGCTATGAGACGTTAGTAGTCACGAAAGAATTCGATATATGATCTCTGCAGGTCCTACACGTGAATAAGAAGTTCACTAATAAAGGTTGTTCACTGGAGCAGGATCGTGCGAAATTATCTACCATATAAGTGAGATTTACAGTGTGCGGTATATGTAAGAAATATCTGTATCAGTTCTAGAGGAGTCATGAGTACATTCTTAACGAATAGCCATGATCTCGGACCATCAGGGAGATAAACTTGGAAGAATTGGATGTATCCAAAATTCTATCCTTCGTCATACAGTATTAAGATCTAAATTAGTGAAACTTTAAGAACATAAAAGATTAAGGTTAAACATATAAGACTATATGTCAAATATACTCACGCTCATAGACGTGTATAGCAGACGATGTCTGAACTTACGAGTAGGTATTCAGAACGCCTAGGTTAAACATAGGTAACTAGTATGATGTTAAAACGGAGACGAAAAATGCCAGCTCGTGAATAAAAAATCCTAGGAGATATCAAATGCTATAGTTTAAAATCCTAGGTTAATAACTTATAGGGTTAAATTGCTCGATAGGGTTTAAATGCCCGAGATTAACAGTATGAGTACGTAGGTTATAAAGCACAGATGGATTGAAGATTTGTACTCGAGTAACTCTCTCAGGGTTGAAAGGTTTCCCCTTTTTCGGCACTCAGGCGTAAATGATAATGAACCATATAATGTTATCCTATCAGGAAGGTGAATAGTCGAATTTAGACAGTTAGGGTGAACGAAATGTAGTTTTCTAAGGCATTGAGCTATAGGCCTCAGAAAACACAAGTTTTAGAGTTACTATCAAGGATGGAAAGAAAAATCTAAGTGAGACATATAAGCCTTCTTTAAACGTAAGTCTTCAGAGAGAAGATAAATAACATCATATTAGATAGAAAATTATATCTTAATCAATAATGTTAGGCTTAATTAATTAGTGTTAGTGAGTAGAGGTTGAGGAGGAATACCTACAGTAGAAAGTCGATCTAAGAGTGGAATAATTTGAAGCAACAAGTGATGGTTGAGATATTAGCTTAGAGAAAAGTAAACGGAAGTTGTGCGTCGGAACGATACGTTGAGGGAAGAGGATAGAGGATAAGATGAAGATACTTTGAAGGAAGGGAAAGAGGAAGATACTAAAAGAGGAAAGAGAAGAGAGGAAAGAATACTGTGATAGAATAGAGAAGAGGAAGAGAAAGTCACAAGAAGAGTTAAAGAGAAGAGGCAAAGTTAGAGTAAACGTTTTCTGTTTAAAATGTTAGAAAATATACTCCAGGATGGTGGATACTCACAGAAGATGGCTATTGTAAATATATATATAATTGGAATACAAATAAAATTTAATTTCACGAATATATATATGATAATTAATATTTATATATATTATATATATATATATATATAGTATAATATATATATATATATATATAATATATAAATGATAATATATATATATATATATAATTAATATATATATATATATAATATATATTATATTAATTATAATATATAATATATAGATATATTATTATAATTTTGTATATGCTATATATATATATATATATCTATATATAAATATATATATATATGATATATATACTATATTATATAATATATATTATATATTTAATTATATTATATATAATATAAATTTATATATATTATTTATATATTAATATATGCTATATATATACTATTATATAATATATATTTTTATTATATAATATTATATATAATATATATAGATATAATATATATATTATATTATGAATATATTAATATATATATAGGCTTGGGTAATTGGGATTGAGGTGTATTGCATGTTGTTCATTATTTTATATTATTTAGTTCTGCCCTCTCTCTTGAATAAATAGGGGGTATTGCCTTACGTATAATATATTATATATATATAATATAGATATATATATATATATATATATATTATAATATATATATATAATAATATTATATAATATATATAAATATATATATTATATATTATTATATATATATATATTTATGAATTTATATAATTTTAGTTTAGACTAGTATGAATATGTTGTTAGTGCTGTGTGTTTGATGCTCGTGTGTGTGCTATCGATAGGTTCCATGTAAGCAAATGATACAGTGTGTGTGTGTTGTTATTAATTAGGAGAGAGTGTGTGGGATGTTGTTAATGCGTAAGAAGAAGAGGAGAGAGAGAAAGTTTGAGGAATAAAACAATCAAGTTTTATAAAATCAAAGCTTGATGATTTGGAAATTTTCATATGTTTAAAATATATATAGTGATTAATTACCAATATTATCTCTATAGCTATCTATTAACCGATTCACACTATATTCATGTAATGTATATATGATATAGTTAGATCAAATATAAGCTCATACAAGTTAATCTTAAATTATTATATTAGATATAATATACTATATTACGCGTTATTCTAATTTCTTTATTTATATATTTATATAACTTATTATTATGGACTTCACCGGGCATAATTCGTCGATCTAACACCAACTAATGAGTTAATGTTAGAGAAGGTATAGCAATAATTATGGAAAAAGATTTATGTGAAAATATGAATAATTATAGTATTATGACACATCTTGTTTCACGGAAACTGAAAATATCAATGTTGGTTTTTACAAAAAATGTGAATTGACGCAACTGCATCTTTAATGTCTTTAACTATTACATGAACAGACTTACGTTGGCTATACAGACACATATATCGCGCACTCAATGTCTCACATCTAATAGAACATATATTACAACTCATCGTATCACTCATCTCGCGACTTTCCACGCGACACAACAACCTAGGCACTCTAACATATTATTACTTCATCAAAACACACGCATAAAGCGAAACACTCACACCTAGTTCAAGCAAACTCGTGCTCTAACATCTTCACTTACTCAACTTCTCTCTTCTAAGGTTGCTCACGCACTCTATCGCGCTCGCACGACGTCTCTCGCTCATATACAAAAAACATAAACCAACCGTGATACACTGCTCGCTACGTGGAGAATAGATATCTACTCGATAGAGAGAGTCGAATCATCTCGGATCTATTTGAAGGAGAATAGCAGCATCTCGATGAGATGTTATTGTTTCTCGCTCATATTAGAGAATCGCTCTAATTCGAAAAAGTCGTAATCTCACTGTTATCGCATTTCTCTCAACGCTCACACTCCTGGCTACCACACCACAAACAAACCACCTGCAACACCACCCTTCCGCTCGCGATCGCACAACTCTTTTTACTACATCCGCATGATAACCTGGATAAGATGTTGCCGTGAACAATGATGATACCCACACTAAACTTTTTAATATTAGATGTGGAAAGTGTGTTAACATTTAAAATGTAGACATGTCTCAGGTGGTCCTCCAAAATGCCTGAAGAATTTTTAGGCAATTTGATTCAAAAATAAAATTAATTGAAATATTAGAATCTTCCGGCTAACCTAGTCAAATATATAATATATATTATATATATATATATATAATATATATGAGTATATAACCGGGGTACGCGTACCGTAAAGTGATACTTGGGTGTTACGCCCATAAGAAGTAGGCTCACTCGTATACACTCTTGTACGAGTGTATGTATGATTAGTGTATCACGTTAGAGTGTACGTAGGTTTCTCTCCATAATAGTTTCGCCGTGTCTGTTATAATATGAAATATATTTATTTATTATATAATTTTATTTATGTAACATATTGTTATATTATTAATTATTATTATATATTTAATATTTATTTATATTATACAGCACAAAACGACTCACTGCACAGTAGGGTACATAACTATATTAATTATTTTCGGTTCATAGTAGGTACGCATTCAAATAGAGCTTAGTAGTATCGTATGGATATATTATATTATTTATACTTACGTTATGTAACTAAGCAGTATATTAAGAAGAGTTAAATAATGTGAATTATAAGTATGTGAATTAATATTGAACTTAATTATGTGATATTAATATTATTTTTTTAAAGTAAATATTATGTAACTGAGCCATTTTGAACGATACATTTTTTTTTAAACTTATTGATTCAGGGATATAGTATGGGTTCATTAGATAAATTATAGACGTTTTTACTGTTTAATGTGAAGTGATTATTACGATTATAATAATAATATAACGTCATTTTTACTAATGGATCGCACATAACCTTTTCATTATGTTATGGTGACGTTTGTTAGTTTACTGACGTCATATTTTAGTTCTAATAATCTAGCCCAAATATGTTTATAATTCTATAAATTGGTTATCATAATTATTATGAGTCAAATTTGTCGCTATAAGAATCCACAGTCAATTTAAGTAGTTATTCTTCATTATCGTGTTCTCATGTTTTTTATTTTTTTTTTTCTTTTTTAGACAATATTAGCATATAATGTACGTATGTAATATATAAAAATAAAAAGATACTCCCAGAATATAGATAAACAACAAATAATTAGATAAATAAATCTTGATTGTTTTTTCTAAGTCTTTATAATATGTCATTCTAGCTTATTGTCTACTTTAAGTAGATTTTTTCTATACAATGGAATTGTTGAAAACCGTAAAGGAAAAAACTTTACAATATCAATATACTTTTAAATCTCGTAAATATAAATTGTAACAGATATATGAGTATGGGTCCACAATTAAAGAAAAATATATCTATCAGTTCGACGAACTATCAAACTTTAGTCGTTACTACAACTTAAACTGTCAGCCATAACATATTATATCATTTATCAGAGATTGCAGGGAATCGTGAGGATAATAAATAGTGTTCTATCAAATAACTATTTTAATAATAGTCTTGAGTGAAATATGTCTATGAATTTACTAAGGTAAATAGATAGGAACGGTTGCTAATGCCATATATTAGACATATTCTTATACGTACTTTATAGCTAAAATTTCGTGTGTAGATGTGATTCATATTTGATATTATAGCGCATGTTATCTGCGTAAGTGTATCATTGGATATAATGATCTACTTTGGAGTAATCCGAATAGATTATCGCATTTTAGGCGACAATCACCGAGCAATGAATTCACCGCGCTCTCTGTAACACTCACAGACAAACAATTGCAGCTCAAATATAGTCACCTACTCAAAGGATTCAATTAGATTAATTATTAAAGTAAATGTACAGTTCACCGATATTGCAGAAATTGTTTATTGGATCATATGGTTTGGCAGGTCGCATTTTAAGTCATTGGTTATCAGGTTATAAGCGCTGTATGTGCCCTTAGGACATTTATGGTTTAGTATCTAAAGTTAGTTTTTAGAGGTTAGTTGATTATACTTTAAAAGTTATAACTATTTCTATTTATTTTCTGAAAGCCAATATCTCAATATTCATATGTTAGTTTATGTATTAACATAGTACTTGCATATATATTATGTTAGACTTAAATCTAGTAAATTCGATGCATTTCTTGATTTCATAGTTCCTTGTTTTTTTATTATAATTATGCTGCCTCTGAGTCTAGAACTTTGTGAACAGCTAGTGAAATCTTCATTACAACTCGATTCAACCTTTATGTTTGGTTTCACTTATATAATGATCATACCGTATTTTCCATTTTTTTGCTTTCGCGTTCTACGATATTGGGAATAAATATCTTACTAATTCTAGTTACTGAGACAATAGATATCTTAACTAATTCAAATGAGTTAATTGCTTTTAGATATTCTTAATTAATTCTAGTTTACTGGGACAATAAGATTACCTTGACTAATTCTATTTACTGGGACAATAAGATATCGTAGCTAATTCTAATTTTTTTTCACAGTTAACACCACTGCTCACGGGCAGAGCCCTAATCTAGGAGGGGTTGTGCTCAATTTATCAGTCTGAGCAAGACGGAGTCAAGAAAGAACAAGCTGACACTAACACGCCCTACCAGTGATGAACCTGGATCTCTCGATTGGTTGGGCGAGTGCTTTACAGCTGAGCTGCCGGACGTTATTTAGTGTTTGATCAATTCCTTTGGCAACTCATCAATGGTTAATACCATTTTAAGCGAATACCATTTTCCATTGTAAAAGAGACATGATATTTAAGCATGAACTTTCCATGTTCCACTAAAATGGAAGTAACCCTAAATGATATGTGTCATACGCTAATAACCCATTAGCGATCTTCGACAAAATAAAAGCGTCAGAGAGCATAAAATTTTTTCATAGTGTTTAAAAAGATTTTATGATAGAACAGAATTTATCGATAAATAAGCAAAACAGAACAGATGAACCTTAATTGTAGATTGGCATAATAAACATTTTCCGAAGTTCCAAAGATTTGGTATCCGAAAGTGTACTTCCCTCTACTGAAATATATTCGATTTTAATATATATATTACAAGTTATAACCATTGGAGCCTTTAGAGGAAAATGTTTTTGTAGTGGGTTCTGAAAAGTTTAATTTAAATGTACAGTAGGGTTTATACATTTTTAGCAATCAGATAGAGTACTTTTTTTAAGCTTCTATATATTTAATTCGAGAACAATGAATTTGTGTGTCCGAGGGATCTATAGAGACACAGAACTAATTTTAACTCTTTATAAATATTTTGAGAATATAATGAATAATGTGATTCTCGAGTAGATCGTATGTATGCGTTAAGATAACTATATATTTAACTTTAATATAATATTTTGAGAACATTAGATACATCATATGTTGAATCGAGCATATTCAATAAGATAGCTATAATATAGATGACTATTTTAACTTATATATTTTAACCATTTAGATTAAAGTTTTACTGAGAATCTCTGGTTAGCTTGATAGGACCCTTGTCCAGTTGTTCTTTTTAAACTCTACTTGAGATGATAACTATTATTGCAGAGTTAACTCTCTCTGGTATGAGAATGTATATATTCAGTTTATTTATATATTATTAATATATATATATATAATATATATATATATATATTATATTATATATTATATCATATATATTAAAATTAATATATTTATATATAATTAATATATATATATATTATATATATATATATCTATAATATTAATTAATTATATATATATTTATATAATACGTTATACCTACATTGTAATTATTTCTTATATATATTTTATTCTCTGAACTAAACATGGTTTTGGTATTGAACTTGAAAATAATTCCATTAAAAATCGTGAAAACATTATTATAATAGAAGAATGGTAATATTGAAATTATTTTAGAATATAAAAATATTTTTTTGGTACTGGTCAATGACATTCACACATCACATTGTGTAAGATTCTTCACAAGCAATAATGTAAGGCAATTTTCAATATAATTCTGTCCTTCCTGCTCCTGGCGAAAAACGATACTTCTTAAAATCTATACATTTCTACTCGTACGCTCTTCTAATATACGAATATCTCAACACCGTTGACGATATATCAAGATCAATATTTTAGACAGTATTTGTCTATGTTTATTGTATTGTAAAAGATAAATCTAATAATTTATTATTTGCTTCATATCACAGGCGAAATAATTCACGTACCTTTACTCAAGCTATTTGTAATAATAACGTCACAATCCTATTAATGAACAATATCTATATATGTACGTTAAATACTTTCTTAAATTGTGCATACATACCATATATTATATAATTACATTAACTTATACTTGTAATATTTCATATACTAAGAATAATAATTATTCTTGAATGTTTTTTATTTTTCTTTTTTTTTTTTTTTTATTTAGGTCAACACGATAGACATTTTTGCACTACAATGCGTAAATATTTGATTTTCACTTTCTCTACTTGACTCATTTTATAAACTAATATAAATAAAAACTTGGTTGAGTTATTTTGTTCATTACGCTTCTTATTTCAACTTACTGTCATAGTGTCGCATATCGGATAATGTTCATTACTGGTCTCAGACATCACGGAATTATAGTAAACTCAGACATCTGGAGTTTAAATTTGTGTTTATTATGATACTATATATTTTTTACTTCAATTTATTTGTCTATAGTGATACTCATCGAATAATCTTTTTCTCTAGACATCCATAGTGAATGATATAACGGTATAATCTGCTAATATGTGATGAGAATATATATATTATATATACTCCATATATATATTAGTAATATATATATATATATTAGTTAATATATATAATATATATATATTATATTATTGTATATAAATAAACATATTATATAATGTTATCAAAAACTTTTTATAATTTTACTGAAAATTTCGAATAATAATAAATGATTCATTAACCTCATATAATATAAGTGAGCAATTACCACTATATTAGTAGGAAGGACTTCTTTAGTGTAAATATTTCTCGATAATCTAGTAATCTCTGAATATATATGATGGTACAAACCTGCCTGCCTATATATATTATATAATTACCTAATGCTATCGGTTTGTACGCTGCTTCTATCTCAGATTTTATTAAGGCCTGTCAAGTGACGTACCTAGAATATATATGAGGTAATATATATATATTTATAACGGATTTCTTATAAATAGGATATAAGTAAGACATCGTTATATATCGGATATCTAAACGAGATTTGGATATATACATATTTGTGTATTCTAAATGGTAGCCTTGTTTATTTTAAAATCGTGGTCATATAAGTGACGTTTCGATATCTGGCCTATCACGTGCAATAAAAGGATCCGATGTCGGATGTCACTTTTAATATATAGTATTAATATAATATTTATACATATATAATATAATTATAATCAAGACACCACTCCCTACTTATAATATGAGCGCCTTATTCAATACTATATACTTCATATCAAACCGTGTATCCGCAGGATATAATAATAATAAATCAAACTATAATACGAGTCCATCATCATCATCATCTTATCATCATCAATATTAT
>JABUQX010055784.1:0-30308 GCA_015478945.1 Trachelipus rathkii
AAGGAGAGATCTAAATAAACTAATACCGCTATATTTCTACAGTTCCCTTTATCTCTTAACCTTATATAAGGTATATTACTGCTCTCGCTCAATCCTCGAAGCTAACCCTCATAACGTTTAGTTCACAACTTCAATCCAATCATGATACCTCTTGCTCAGTTTGATGTGATCATTTCACCAGTGTTTCAATCTACCTGCAGATTTACGATTCTTTAACTTTCCACCTCTAGCCTAGTGTCCTCCTTACTTATGACCTGCTCTCCAAAATACTATTCCTTCTTGTAACCATCAAACCCAACACTACAGTCCATTATCACCTCATCATTACTGCTAATATTATACAGATTTTGGAAGGTTCTTTCACATCCCTCACATCCGATTTCATCAGTAAAAACACCACCCTATCTTATTCTAGGCAGGTTCACGCTTATTCATAATTCTTACTTTATCGCGCTATCCTTCCAGAAGAGCTTCTATTCTCTTGTAGTCTCGATTCATCCTCCTTCCAAATGGTTCATCTACTTCTTCTTTTCCTCTTACGTATAGATTTTTTTAGGTGCCCATTCCTTTTTTACTCTTTATTTATACCTAATACAACGGACATCATTCTTTTAGTAACATTCAACTCACATTTTTTACTGGTTTTAAATGCTTGATACTCTGCATTCACATAATCACTGTTATTATTCTTACTTCCTACTTTACCACACCCACATACTTTTTTGCACTGCTAACAATTTGCTTCCTTCATTTGCTTCAGATTTATTCAGTTTCACTTGTTCAGCATTCAGAGTATTTACTTTGCGAGGCGTTCTTACTACTTATCCTGAATTACTTTGTTCACCATAACTTCCTCTTAATTTTACCAGCTTCCTTCGTATCACCTATCCTCTCCATCCAGTCAGCAAGTAACTTAAATTTTAGATAAACAACATAATGATTGTTGGTGGCTGGTAGCTGTTTCCTTTAGTGTTGTTCTGTCCTAACCTCACAATGATTATTACATCTAATACTATATAAACATCTCCTTCTTCACAACAAAAAATCAATCATGACTTTTCACTTCGATACCCATTCTAAGCATATCGACAACTATACGTATCCTTATGGAATACTCTTGTTGTTTAGAAACCTATTACTACCACCCTACCCACTCTCCCTCATCCCCGACGGGCCTCCACGGTCGGGGCCTACCCCGTATTTGAATCAATACTTTCCTACATTCTATTTTCTCTGACACACAAAAGTACGCTAATCTTATACCATCATTTTTTTGATCATATATAATATATTATATATTATATTATAATATATATTTATAATATATATATTATATATATGACTATATATTAATCCGTATTAAGTCAATATTTAGGCCTAGAATGGTATCTGGTACTACTGTATAATTTAAAACATTTTAATATAACATAAAAAGAGGTAATTTTAAAAAAAACAAAAAAACTTTTGTTTTAAAAAAAAACGGTGTTTTTTTTTTCAAAAAAACCAAATTAAAATAAAACGTTTTTTTCACACTATAATATATATTAATAATATTAATTAAGTAATCAAGTATTCCAACAAATAAAGATCTGTCATTTAAGATTTAACTACTAATCTTTGAATTTCTTGAATTAATTATCTTATTGTTTAAGTGCTCACACACTCAATCTGTTGGCGCCAACAGATTGAGTGTGTCACAGTTAATTTCGCCAGGGGGGCTCACAGTGGAGGAGGACCATAGCTAAGATCCAGGCCTGTGGAACCTTCAGAACAGGGCCCAGTGGTGAACCAGATCAAGATTGTCGGCAAAAGAAAACTGAAGACTCTTGTGGTGACAAAATATACACATTACTATTAAAAAAAAGAAATTTAGCGTAAGAAATTGTTGCTGATTAATTATAGACAAGTGTTCTTTTTATAAGTTTTTGATATTGTTAATACATAAATTATATTGTATTGTCTGCAGATGGAACTCCTATATGATAGTGTGGAGTGGTCCTGTGCTGGAGGTTTGTCAAGGGTCGAAAACCAATGGATGCGCATAACCACATCCTATCAAGCAAGCCTCTAAGGGAGGTTCCCTTCTCAAGAGGGTAGCCGTCGAGGTAATATAAAGTATTTTTAAGTGGAATTGCTCTTTTTAATATTTTTATTTATAATTTAATAATTTATCTAGATTATAATCTCTCACTAAACCCAACCCTCGCATTATCCTGTTCTGCTATATGTACATGATCTTGCTTGCCCAACCCTTCATATGCTAATATCGTAACAATCTCTAACTGAATATATCCCCCTTTTTTTCCGGTCGTCCGACAGGCAAACCTAGCAATGGTGCCTCTATACACTTCCTTCACCAATATGGTGTTCTCAACCTTCTCACCACATGTCAACCATCGTTACAAAATCTCATCAAATGTTGGACGAGTCTTTGTCTACCCGAAGACACGCTTCATGGATATAACTCTTCCTCATCTTATACAATCGTCCTAAGTGCAAGAGCACTCAGATTGTCCATCTGTACAACCTCACTCTTGATCTATTCACCACTATTCCATACAGATACCTCGCTCTCGTGGTCCGTATTTTATTAATATTCATTACTTAAATAACTTTAGCAATATATTATTTTTCACTCTTTCAGGTCATGAACGAGTACACATTGGTCCTATCAGCAGCTGTGGCGAGTGCTTGATATGTTCAGGGGGAAGATAAAGAGGCAAAAAAATATCAAAAAAAATGTTTCGCACCTCCTACCCAAACTTTGGTTGATGAAGACCAGCCTTGAGGAGAAGGAGAGTGCAAAATATTCATCTTGTGTATGCAAGGCCACTAGTACAGGCCGCCTCCTCAGTGGCTATGAAAAGAGGTTTGGCCACCTCTTTCAGAATTGGGATCTTGATTCCTTATGGCGCACTCGCCTACCCCTCGCTTACCCTTAGAGGCTAGAAGCCTTGCAACTGACAATGGTGGAGGGAGAATCGGGGGACTAGGATTTAACCGAGATAGGGGACTCCATCAAACCCACTGAAGAACAGCAGCAGCGTCAGGCTTTGGCCAGCCAACAGAAAAAGAACTCCACAATTCAGACGCATCCTATTCAGGTAATTGTTTTTCTAGAGTATTGGTAGGCAGGCAAGCAGCAAGGATGTGGAAATCGTCAATACGAAGTCCATGGAGGAAGGTGGGTGGCCTCTCAGAAGACCGAGCTGTTTCCTGTTTCCAACAAAAGCGCATAGGGAGATGGATAGATCTATTTATAAAATTAATACCCATTGCTAGTTCAGCAGCTGTGGAGAGGTGCTTCAGCGCGGGTGGGGGCTCCTCAGGGCAAGAGATCGTATTGAAGGATGGAAAGGTTGAGGACTTCTTTTCCTCAAAGGGAAATATGGACTCTCTGCAGGGAAGTGATTAGCAGGCAGGACATAATCGGAAGGAGGGAAGAGCGACCTAATAGCTATGAAGTATTTAACTATTTATTAGTTTACATTTAATAAAAAATTAATATAAATCTGTTTACTATCTTATTAAAAGGTTTAAAGATGTAAAGGCATGCTTTAGTTATAGCGTCAAGACAGCTTATACTTACTCAGCTTGTCCATCTTTAACCGGTAACTACGCCCGTACGGCTCCAGCCGAATCACGCGACCAGCATCCACGTTAATCGCGCGAACTCGCCGGTTTTCCAAACAAATAGCAGCTCACGGCCCATAGCGAGCGACCGCTCACGTTAGACGTAGGCAGCCCGATGACTCCGATGACGGAACCCTCTGGACAAAACTTACTACAACGCCCCCAGAGCCGCAGCTTGGATATACTATATATATATAGAGTATATGTATATATATATTATATCTATATATATATATGATATATATTATAATATAGTATATATAATTTTTTTAGAGAATTATTTAATTTTTTGTATATTCTATCGTAGGAAAAATAAATTTCTTTAAACAAATCTTTATTTTTTATTTAATTAACTTGACGTGTTGGTATATTCAAGCAACAGTATAAATATATATGGTAAGAGCATATGAGATTTATCGGAGGAAAATTATCAAAAGAAATTATTATTCATCGATATATAAATAATCGGAAAAGTATCAAAACGACATAAAATAGTTAATTTGAAAAAATGCTGAAATTAAGTCAATTTTTTTTTCGGAGCGTAATTTTTCATATTTTTATTAAAAATAAGCATTTATAATATATTAATCGGTAAAAAAAACTTCCAAAGAATTTTTTGATACCATTTTGTAAATTAATAAATTTAATAAGTTTTAGTGTAGATAAGTTTTTGAAAAGTGAAGTTACCTCAGCTAAGTATTACCGATTTTGTTTTATTTTTTCATTATTGTTTTTTTTTAGAATGATCCTGTGATTTTTATAAAAATATCCCATCGGTGATAGAGGTGGTTCTACTCTACGTATTACCAATAATTTTTTAAATCATTTCTGAATAAGGTTTCTTAGATTTAGCATTTTAATTACAGTATTTAAATTTAATTCAGAGTCGAATAGTTCTTCAAATTAATGAGCGTAAAGTTATGCGACCGATTTTGAGTGATGATTTTTTTATTCTTAATCACAATTCACCCATTTTTAAAATAATTTTTTTTAATATACCCAAAAAAATTCTAGAGGGGTAAATTTGGTTTCCAAGGAAATATCAAACTACTGTTTAACAAAAAAAATAGATAAGAAAATAAAAATGTATATTTCCTAAGACGGTAATACTTTGAGCTGAGGTGAATAACTTTACGTATCTATTGCATTAAACTCTAATACACTTTTTTTATTTTTACCAAAAAAAAATATAGTAATCCAAAAAATTTTTGAAGTTTTTTTTACGATTCACGTACATTTTTAAATGTATATTTTCAATAAGAAAATATTAGAAATAACACCGAGAAAAAAACGTAACTTTTTGCCTTTATTTCATTCGTGTAGGGATGAAAACATTGCTAAAAAAAAACTATAGATGTATCGATATTCGATATTATCAGGTTATCGATATATTTTTTTTATAATTTGATTTTCTTTCACTTTACTTTATTCATAGCTCATGATGAACTAAAGAAAATAAAAAATATAAAATTTTTTATTTTCTTACATTGTTATTTTGTTGGATCATATATTTTACTGATCGCCGTCCAAATGTTGTGGATTCTTTCTTTATGTTTTTTATGTTTGGGAAATTTTCTTTTAAAAAGAAATTCTGCTATGTGGCAATCTAAATGCTACTTTCGATTGCCATATCTAGGCACGCCAGCCCTCACTTCCCGCCAAAACCTTTCTATTTGTTGCATATTTGCACCCGTTTCTGGGTCAACAAAATTATTACTGTGATTACTGCTAAAGGTGTTGAAATCCTTTTTCAAAGACGAAAGAAGATTTCGACAACAGTTATAGGCTTTTTCCAACCAATCGATAAATTATTGTTTTGTGCCTGGATGCAATGTATTTTTTTTATATTAAAGGGAAAGTAGAGTATTCGCGACTTCGAATTCCCTTAACTGGCACAGATAACATGGTTTCTCTACTTCTCCTTTTCAGTGCCGGCGGATACTTGGGGGTTACCTGGGATCTAACTCACTTTCCTTTGTTGTTATTTACAATCCCCTATTGTTAGCTACGGTCCAATACTTCAGAGGTTGCCCACACCGTCCATACGTTTTTGATTGAAATTAGTTAATATACGAAATTCTGAAACATACGTCTCGGCAAAGTAATTTGCTCCATTGAACGACAGTAGCTGAACGGCTAATATCTAATTTTTCATTTTCTCTACTGAAAACCTTTGACAGGGGATGGGTGTCATTAAGAAAAATAAGCCACGAAAATTATTACCAAATTATATCTACTTCAAGTACGGTGTTTTTTTCAAAAAATGTACCAAAATTTGAAAAAAACAAAGTGACGGCGACATATAACCTGCTTTTCTTTTTATTTTTTTTACCTCAGTATATTTGTTTTTGTTACCACAATTCTTGCAGATTTTTTTACAAAAACCACATAGATAAGTTTTTATACTTTATGCTTAGCAACAGCCACGTTATTACTGTTTGTTAAAAAATTAAATTAATGTCTTTCATATTTCGCATAAATACAAAAAAGAATTGCAACACGTTTGTTCACATGAAAACACAAGAGCAAGGATTTTGTTCTGCACTCGCACTGAACGAAGCCATGCTATATGCAATACTAAACATTCGAAGACGATTTTTAAAGGGAAAAAAAGCCTGTCGTCTCATTATTATTCTTTTTTATTTGCAAGGTCTAAAATAAAAAAAAATAACACACACACACAACACGTATATATATATATATATTATAATATATAATATATATATACTATATTTATAATATATAATTACATATATATATATATATATATATATATATATAATATATTATATATTATATATTATATATATATATAATATATATATAATGTGTGTGGTGTTGCATACACCTCTCGGTGGCTACTCTCCCCTCTGGCATCCTCTCCAGGTGTCCCCACCATCTCAGACTCTGCGCGGCGTTCCACTTTTAATCATCATGGGATTTCACACCACCTCCCCTCACTGTCTCAGTTTCTCACTCGTCTCTTTCTGTTTTCCAATCCACTGTCCTAAACAATTCATCTGCCGCATGTCTGATTCTGTCTCTCCTCTTCTCCCTGTTCATGCTCCATGCTCCGCCACCATACAACAGTATCGAGCGCAACACTCCCTCGCTATATTGCTCTCTTCACCTTTTTGTTCACTATATTATATCTTTTCAAGATGGAGGTATACGTCTCTACAGTCCTACCAACTGCTTCAATCCTATTCGTTAATGTTCCTCTTGCACACCCCCTTTTCTCTTCAAGTGCCGTTCCTACGATATTTATATCTATCCACATTTTTAATCTCTCTACGATCTACCTTATCATGCAAACTTCCTCCTCCTCCTCCCTGCTTAATACCATTATTTATGTTGTTTTCTCCACAATCATATTCAATCCTGTTTCTCTCACTTTTATGCGAAAACACCAGCGCCAGTTTCTATCAACCTACTTCACCATCTCCACCGTCCAACACGCCAAATCATATGCATATAATAAGCATCACAATTTTCTTCTAAAACTCTCTTTAAACAGACAATTGTTGTGTCCAAATCCGCTATAAACAGTATCGGCGACAGGACACTACCCTGCCTTACTATCTATGATCATTACTCAAACCTTCCTCATTTTATATCCTGTTCTTACCTTTCTTATGCTATTCGCCTATGTACTTCTTACTGCCTTTATCAGTCTGCCCCCAACTTCATAATCCTCTCAGAAACTCTCCACAGCTTCTCTGTGGGTACAGAATCAATTGCTTTCTTCACTTTCTTCAAGTGTATGAAGGCGATATATGCCTTCCTTTTGTATTCCCATGTCTTTTTCCTGTATCATTCTTAATGAAACATTAAATCTGTAGTACTCTTACCACCTCTGTACCCATCACTGCTCTTCACCCAATACTTTGGCCTCTATTTTTGATTTTAATTTTCTTTCTAATATATCTTCATATAACTTCGCCATGTGATACATTAGTGAAATTTTCATTTACATTTTTGCAGATTTCCTGCGTCCCCCATACCTTATAAATGCGGAACTATTATTGACCTGTTCCCCAACTTTTTCTGGCACTTCTACTTTCCACCCAACAACTCTCGTCAAGAAAAAATGCTCAGCAATCAAGCTTTCAGCCCCCCTCTCTCCCTCCTTCAGCAATTCAATAGTTATCCCATCCTCACCAAGGAGTTTTTCGCCTCTTCATTTTTCCTTACATGCTCCTCAATTCCTCGCTCCGTATTACCTCCTCCTATTCTCCCTCCACGTTTCTTTCTCCTCTCCTCCCTCTCCCCTTCCTCCTTCGTACTTGCAATTCCACATTCCACAACTCATCAAAGTACTCTATCCAAATTTTGGTTTTTTTCCTTCGGGCTTACAATGTTTTCTCCATTTTTTTTGTCTGTGATATTATTTGAAAATGTACTCTACTCTTCGCTCATCTATACGTTCTTGCCAATCTTAAAATCTTCTTTCTTGCTTTCCTTCAGTATCATCCATCAGTTCACTTTTGCTAGCATTCCAGCCACCTCCTCCTATTGGTGCCTCTCCTCTTTCACTCTACTCTCCGCTTCAATTTCTTGCTATCCACGTGCACGGCTTCTAGATTATATCAGATTATATATATATATACTTATACTATATATATATAATATATATATTATATATATATATATATATATATATTATATATATATATATATATATTAGTATTATTATATATATATATACTAGTATATTAATATATATATATAATATATATATAATATATATATAATTATATATAATATATAACATTATTTCTCAACTCCCATGATAAAGATGACAAATAATATTTATTTTTATGATGCATTTAATCAATGTAGAAAACATCCTCAACATCCTCATTCTTCAAAAGAGAGTGCGTTATGCGGACATGTGCCGTTTAAGTCTGAGATGCGGATGTCAATTTAGGTGAGGATGTTTTTTGCAAAATGCGGATGCGGATGTTCATGTTCCATCACTAAATATATATATAAATATATATATAATAATTATAGAATATATATATAATATATAATATTATATATATATATTTATATATATATATATATAGATAATAATATATATATATTATATATACTATATATATATATATATATACCATATATATATTAATATATACTATATAGTATATTATCTATATATATAGATAACTATATATATATATATATTATTATATATTCTATATATTATATAATATATCTTTATACCTATATTATTAAACATACCCTTACTAATATAACTACTATATATATATATATATATAACTATATCCAGTCTTAATGTTTTATATACTAATGCTCAATAGCCTGAGACAATAAGCAAAGAATGACGCTTCATGAATTTTACAAAAGCCTTTTAATTTGCCTGCTAATTTATTTTAATTTTATATAACTCACTCTTTGATTTTTCAGTTTCAGTAGGCTTGGCCTTTTTAGAAATATCTTTTGTTATCTACTATTTATTTTAACATGTAAAACAGTGGATCATATTTATCTTAAAGAGTTAAGAAAATATTTTGTTATTTTTCTTTGTTAGAGAGAAATTTCTTTTCATACCATCTATTATTAAGGATATTTTAAAGTTTAGAACTCTGCTAAGAAGCCCAATTTGCCAATTCCGGAGAATTATAATTCTAAGTATTCGAAAAATTAATGCAAAATATATTCTACTTAACCCTTTTGGATACGAGAACAGAGTAGGTTTTTTTTTCATTGTACATTATTTATAATTATTCTTTATTGTATTGATATTTATTTTGAGTGTATAAGATGGTTTATTTGTAACACTTTTTTATCAGAATTTTTTTATGGTTTGTATTATAGTTATAATTTTCGAAGACTGGTATGAGAGTTACCGAACGACTTTCAGAGTTACATTCTTTTAAACCCTAATTTCTTATATAAATTTTATTGTTAAAAATAGATTAAAAATATAATCTTCAAGAATTACAATTTTTAACTCAATCCTGCATATGTGACTGTCTAATTTTCAAACTCATTAATTACTATAATAAAGATATTAAAAACCTATCAATAGTATAATTATATTATATATATATATATATATATAATATATATATATATATAGTTACTTATATATATATTATATATATTATATATACATTATGTATATCGTATATATATATCATCTTCTTCTCACAAACGCGTTGTACGAGCTAGGCTTGTCGCCCTCCTTCTTCACGAAGCCCGCTCCCTGCCGTCCTGTCTCCGCTACCATCTGTTCACAGGGTTCGGTCCCTCACTCTTTCATTGCAAGCTTGCCCAACACTCCATGCTACCATTCCTTCCTTGGTTATCTTCTTCACCGCCGGAGGCTTAATAGCCCGTAACATTTTGCCAGGCGGTATCTGCTCATCTTTCAGTATCTCTCTAACATGTTCGTACCATTCTCAACTTTGATTTTCCACTGACTCCAAGAACAGACCTCCCAAAACGCTGCAGCCTCGACGCTAATCCTCCCACAAATTTCCCTCCTCTCCCCAAAAAAATTCGTCTTGCTCCGACTACTAATCCAGTCTTAACCCACCTTCATCCTCCTGCCGCCTGCCACCCTTACTTCTGGTTTTCGGTGGCTCAAGAGTCCACTCCTTCGCTTAAACCGTTACATCAGCAGTCGTACTCAGCATCGTGGTTAAGAAATGCAGCACCCTTCAACCTTTCTTGTCCACTATGCCTGGTTTTCAATATGTTATCCGGTACCAAGTGCCTCAGTCTACTTTGAACGAAAACTCTCGAGTTATCTTTTTCCCGGCAATCTCTGTGTCAATCTTCCCCCTCCGAATTCAGATCAGTCCCCAGGGTTTAACTGGACGAGACGCTTCGGTCTCGGCGGAAAGCCATGAGATCACCTTCAACAACTTGATCCATCAATCTTCCCTCTCCCTTGACAATTTTCTTCACTCCTGACTCTTCTCATGTCTGTTCATCTTCATCCATATTCTACGCTAACACTCTACGACCACATATGCATCACCCCTTATGTAATGTAACTCTATGATCTCGTCACCAATCGCTTAATCATCAGCAGTTTATACGCATAAGACATTCCGTCATTCACTCCTCCAAACGCCATTATATATACACTCTCTTCCAATATACATGACAAAAGTTAAACGGGAAGATAGCCGACCCTTGTCTAACTCCTGTCGATCCACTGCAAACCAATTCACACAACCCCAATTTTGACGTCTACAGCCACTTTCTACCTATGCTGCATTCATTCGTCATTCACCCTAATTAACATCGGTCTATCCATAGATTATGCGGTCAGCATATCATTTTCCATAGCTTCTTCCCTAGGCACCATGCAAAAAAGCTCTTCTCTAAATCGATAAACAACATAAATGTATATGTATCTCCCCACTCCAGTTTTTCTCAAATTTGTTCATATTCAAGCAGAAAATCAGATCAGTATTTCCCTTTTTCGTTCTAAATATTTCAAACTCCTTTCATTTTTAAGCTTTTATGCTCCCACTTCTCTCCTACAATTGTATTTTCAACTTCTCTACACTATACCTTACATGCATGTGGTAAGAGCATGGAGATTCATTCCTCATATAGTGGTGGTTGCAATCCACTTCTATTCCTCCTTCGATGATAAAGGATGTCGTACGCTGTACACATAGAAGTATTATTTGATAGATTTAGTAAAGTAACTATACTAGAAGACTCACTCTTTAATTATATATATATATATATATATATATTATCTATAGTAATATATAATATACTTATTATATATAATAATATACATATGGTATACTTATATATATAGTATATAGTAGTACATTATATCGTAGATTATAAATATACGCCAGAATATAGTAACTACAATAATTATATAGTATATCATATATGATATATATATATATATGATAATATATATATAATGTATATATATAAGGTATATTATATGAATGTAATATATAATATATTATATTTATATGATTAATATATAGTTATTTATATATATATATAGTATATATACTATATATATTATATATGGTTATATAATATATATATATATATATATATATATATATTATTCCTACGATAACTATAAACAATTATTAATTTTAAGTACTATTATATATATATATATATGTATATATATATATATAGTATATTATATATATATATATAAATAATATATATAACTATATATATATATATATTGTCTTTAATGACCAAATTCATACGATGGCTTTCACCAAGCAGAGAGACGAGAGAGAGGAAGAGAGGGGAAGGTTCCGGAAGAGAAGAGAAGAGAGAGAGAGAGAGAGAGAGAAAGAGAGAGATGGGAGAGAGAGAGACAGAAGAGAGAGAGAGAGAGAGACGGAGCGAGAAGAGGAGAGGAGAGAGAGAGAGAGAGAGAGAGAGAGTGAAGAGAGAGAGAGAAGAGAGAGAGAGAGAGAGAGAGAGAGAGAGAGAGGACGAGAGAGGAGAGAGGAGAGAGAGAGGAGACGACGAGAGAAGAGATTATTATAAATAAGTTCATAGAAGAAAAAGAGAGAAGAGGGAGGAGAGAGGAGAGAGGAGAGACACATAGAGAGAGAAGAGAGAGAGAGAGAGGATGGAGAGAAGAAAGAGAGAGAGAGGAGGAGAGACGAGATGATGAGGAAGAGAAGGAAGGGCATAGAGTGAGAGAGGAAGGACAGAGAGAGAGAAAGGAGGAGAGAAGAGAGAGAGAGAAAGAGTGAGAGATGGAGGAGAGAGAGAGAGATGAGAGAGAGAGAAGAGGAGAGAGAGATGAGGGAGACAAGGATGGAGAGGAGAGAGGAGAGAGAGAGAGAGAGGAGAGAGAGAGAGCAGATGAGAGAGAGAGCAGAGAGGGAGGAGATTTAGGGAGGAGAGGTGAGAGAGGAATTTGTTGCCGAGGAGAGACGAGAGAGGAGAGAGGAAAGGAGAGATGGAAGAGAGAGGAGAAGAGAGATCGAGTAGAGAGAGAGAGAGAGCAGATGAGAGAGAGAGAGAGAGAGACGAGAGACAGGAGAAAAAGGGAGAAGAAGAGGAGGAGAGAGAGAGAGAAGACGAGAGAAGAGGAGAGGAGGAGGAGGGGAGAGGAGAGAGAGGAGAGGAAACGAAGGGGAGAGAAGAGGAGGAGGAGAGGAGAGACGAGAGAGAGAGAGGAGAGAGAGAGAGAGAAGAGAGAGAGAGAGAGAAGAGACATTGGAAGACGAGAGAGCAGAGAAGAGAGGAGAGGAGAGGGAGAGGTGATGGAAGACGGGAGAGAGAGACGGGAGAGAGAAGAGGAGAGAGAGAGAGATGAGAGGGAGAGAGAGAGAAGGGAGAGAGAAGAGGGAGGGAGAGAGAGTAGAGAGAGCGAGGAGGAGGAGAGAGAGAGAGGAGAGAGAGAGAAGAGAGAGAGATGAGAGGAGGATATGGAGAGCGAGAGAGGAGAGAGAGAGAGAGATGAGAGTAGAGAGAGGAGAGAGAGAGGTAGATGAAAAATTAGATGAGAGAGAGAGAGAGAGAGACTTTTTGCTGGACTTTGTCATGGACGGAGTATTATAATTGATTAAGTATTTTTAAATTATATATAGTGGGTATATATATATAAGTATATATAATTATAATAAAGTATATATATTATTATATTATAGGTATATAGTATATATTATATTATATATTATATTATATAATATATATATTATGGTAATATATATATATATATATATTATAGTAAGTATAATTATATATATAATAGTATTATATATTCTGTAATAGCTGGCATTAAAATAGCAGCTACTATAAATTCAGATTGCTTTTTGCGGTATGATTAGCAAAATCTTATAAATACGTTTTTATTTTAATAAAACTCCATAAAAATATTCACCCATTAAATTGCAATATCTAGTGGTTTACATTTGGTTAAACATTTAACTTCTCAGAGTGATACGAAGAATATAATAATAAAAAAAAATAATAGTCTACCTTCGAAAAATTTATGAATTGGCAACTCGTTAACTGACGGTACCAATTCGTACCAGTTGGAAAAAATATGATTTGTAAAGAAATAATATAATAAATAGACCTATTTATGTCTAAATTGACGTCTTAATTGAGTAGTTAATTTACTAAATATCCAATCAAATAGATTTCTAGGTACCCACACCGTTTAATATTTCAATTAATTCCAAAAACTCGTTACGAGCAATTTTCACAGCATCCGAAATGTGAGCATCTGAATCAAAATGTATATTAAAATCTATCACATGTAAGTTAGGTTGGCCAGTGTATAACTCACGAAAATAAATTCTTTGATGTCGTTACGGATGGAAAGTACATAGGTTAAACCTAATATTTTTACCGAGATAAATTTATAGGCTCATTTTACCGCTTATACATGAGAGTACCATCAGTGACGAAGAAGGGTAATCCTTTAGATGGTTAGCCAGCAGTATTTACAATGATAATTTTTGAACTTGTTGATAGACAGGCTATGGTTATAAAGGAATATATTTTTAAGAATTTACATAATGACATTCAGTTTAGTAGCTTTGTTCCTTATTAATTCTTACGCCTAGTTATTTAAGATTAATTTAACCGAAATGGTTTTTACCGGGCGAGGAAGTCGTCGGGAAAGTGAAATACCAAGCAGGGAGCTCGATTGTAGAAACCGATAGTTAGAATACTTCAAAATAAGTTATTTTAATGTAAAAATAGCGTCCTTGTATAACATTTTAATAATGGTATATATAAAAGATAATCTATTTCAGGTTATTTTAACATTTATTCATTTTTTTTTTATCTTTTCAGCTTTTATCTCTACTCTCTTTATTTCTGATTGATTTAATTATCATTCTACATTGGATAGACATTTACATCTGAACTAGCTAACTAGACTTCACAATTTTTTTTTTTTAATTTGAAATCTAACCAACTCAAAATCTGTATATCAAGGTTATCAGACTGTGGGATATAACATTCATAGTCCATATGAAATCATGTTTTATTTTCCTGAATTATGAACGACATATATGAATTCTATGAATGAATTTTATAACTAATGCTTGTAGAAACTTTTGTTTTTCTTACTCTTCCAATTCATTTTCTATGTCATGTACTGATGATACTGTAGATGCAAGTAATCTCCATTGTAGTGAAAATAAAACTATATTGTGTCAACCATATTATGCCTGGTGGTAGCAAGGTTGCACCTGATTAAATCATAAATCAAAATGATATAATCAGCATTTTAATCAACTGTTTTTTTTTTTATTATTATTATTAGAAAAAAAATTATTGAATTTTTTTTTTTTTTTTTTTTACCCAGAAGAGAGAATCTTGAAATTTTTTAGCATTGTAACTGGGCAAACTACTTTATAATAACTAACTACTGGAAAAATTAATTGCCCAGGGATGCATAAATATAAGAAAGAATATTATATTTACATCAAAATATTACATCCGTCCAATTGGGACTGATGTAATGCACTGTTTACATCAGAAAACTTACAACTACAAAAAAAACTAAAACAAACCAATTCCCATAATGAAATCACCAGTATAGGGAATGGTGATCTCCATTATACATATCTCCCCCCTATTCATGCCATAGACTCACGAACCTCCTTTCTTTCATTCTCATTCATACTACCTACCACTAAGCCTAGTTATTTTTCTCCTATCACATTCTTTTGACATCCTGTGTCTATAATCACACCTATATCCTTATATTCCTTGTTCCTTTCCTCTTTTCTTAAACCTTCATCATAATGTTTATTTTTCCTCAAAAATAAAAAATTTATTGTTTTAAATAAATAATAATAATAATCAATATAATAATATAATAATAATATAATAATGAATAATAATAATAATAATAATTAATAAATAATATTATAATATATAATAATAATATATATTAATAATAATAACTAATGCCTATAGAATAAAAATAACAAATAATAAATATATTGCTGAGTAATCCCATAACTAATTTAAACAAATCTATTTTATACCAAATAAATATTATATTATATATATATATAGTATAATATATATATACTATATATATTATATATATATATATTATATATATCATATATATATATATATATATATATATATATGATATATTGTTATATATAACACATGGGAAATATTGATAGTGAAAATATTAATTTCTTTGCCCTTCATTAGATTAGATTACTATATTATTGTCAAGATAAATATTAAATGGGTGTGGCTCCAATAATAATAATAATAATAAAATATAAAAGATATTGAAAAAAAATGAACTAAATTTTTGTAGTTCAGTTACCGTTATTTTGTTATTATTATTTTTATTATTATTATTATTATTATTATTATTATTATTATTATTATTATTATTATTATTATTATTATTATTATTATTATTATTATTATTATTATTAATTATTATTCATATTTATTGTATTAGATTATTATTATTATATGGTTAGTGCTTAATTTAAATCAAGTCATTTTATTTCGATGTAATATTATTTTTATTGTTATTATTATTATTATTATTATTATTATTATTATTATTATTATTATTTAGTGAAATACTAACATCAGAATTAAAATATGCTTTAAAAAAAATTGTTGCGCTATGACCATGGTCTTAATATTGAAGATAAAGTTTGTGAAATAAAATCTTCGAGAAGAAGAAAGAAGAATGACTCAACAAAATTCATTATGCTTAATTCCTTTCAGAAGTTGTGTAGTGCATAATTGATTGCTTAAGAGGAGTGATAAGTACATTTGCAAGTTGTTTAGAGTGTGCAAGTCTACACATTGTAAAACAACTAAGAGCAAAAGGTCACATGAATTATGGGGTGGGGGGGAAGTGGTCTAATAGAAAATGTTTCAGAATAAACCTCTGGAGATATTCTTAGATAACTTGGGAGAGGTCTTAAGAAAAATATGTTGGGAGAGGATATACATAAGGAATTTGTAGTGAGAGGATATACACGAGGAATTGCTTGGGAGAGGATATACATGAGGAATTGGTTGTGATAGGATATACATGAGGAATTTCTTGGGAGAGGATATAAATGAGGAATTTCTTGGGAGAGGATGTACATGAGGAATTGGTTGCGAGACCATATACATGAGGAATTGAAAAAAAGTCTTAAGAAAAATCTTAGAATCTATCATAGTTAAGTATGATTTTGCTCCCTGTTACAAAAGTCGAACCGTTGCGCAACGCTTAAAAGTCCATGAATTCACACCACTACACTTGTACCGGAAACTGCCCGGGAAATGAACTGTATCGATGATAGAGCTATTGTTATCAAAAAAATAGTAAATAACAGCAAACATGGAGGGATAAGATGTATAATAATGAATAGAGATTGTAGAAAAGAAACCATTACTAGTACCGTGTGAAAACAAAGATTAAATTGAAACGTAGTGCCAGATCATGACTCGGTTGTGAGGTAGTTTAAGTGGTTCTAACTACTTACTGGAATACGACAATTATAGATTTGAATGGAGTAATAGAGTATAATTATAATAGTTACAATTATATTAATTGCAGCATTTTATAAACAATAAATAAGGTATGAGTATAATATGCTTATCTGATGTTTCGCTACGATAAAAGTAACATCATGGCAAATTGCAATAATGAATAATATTAATAATAATATATAATAATAATAATATAATAATATTAATATATAATAATATATAATACTAATAATAATAATATAATATATATAATAATAATAATAATAATAATAATAATGATATAATAATAATATGAATAATGAATAATAATCATATAAAATAATGATATATAATAATAATTATTATTATTATCTTACTATTATTATTTTATTAAATTATTATTATTATTATTTATTTTATTGTATTATTATCTATTATTATTATTATTATATTTATTATTGATGTTAATTATTCCGTGAATTATTTTGATGTAAGTTTTTGCTATCGGCTATACGGTTTATTTTAAATTATTATATAATATATTATTACTATTGCATACATTGAATTTATTTTTTTAGCGAATTATTATATAAAATAAAGAAATTTAATTATTATTATTAATTATTAGTTAGTTAATTAATTATTGATTATTATTATTATTTATATATTATTATATTATGATTATTTTTTATTATTATATAAAAAATTTTAGTATCTACTACTGCCTCGGATATTGCGAGATAATATTGCAAGTATCGGGGATTAAGAAGGCTTTTAGGAGGAAGTCCAGGTTTTTATGTACTGCGCTTAACATTGGTGTTATATATATATTAGAAGTATATATATTTTTATATCACTATATATATATATATTTATGTTAATATAGTTATGGTTATTATATATATATATATATATATTATAATATATAATATTTATATATATATAATATATATATAGTCACTTGAGGATAAAACATAATGTCTGAAATGTCCCGATAAAAGTTGTTTAAATTTTCCAACCTAAATACTTGAAATGTAGGTAGTATATAATGATGTGCATAGAATTTTAGCCAGCGGATATATTGAAGATGTGAGCATAGAGGCAAGTCTGGGACAGAGAGATAAGATAGGAAAAGGAGGAGGTATGCGATTGGAGAGTTCACAGTAGAGAGGGTGAGGTTGGCAATACCTAGGGACAAGGAGAGAGAGAGCAAGAGAAGGAGAGACGGAGTAGAGAGCGAGGAGAGAGAGAAGAGAGGAGCGAGGAGAAGACGAGAGAGAGAGAGAGAGAGAGATGGAGAGAGAGAGATGAGAGAGAGCAGAGAGAGAGAGAGAGAGAGAGAGAGAGAGAGATGGACGATGTAAGAGAAGAGAAGAGAAGAGAGAGAAGGAGAGGGAATAGAGAGAGAGAGGAGAGGATAGAAGAGAGAGAATAACCAAATTCGACAAGCAGACAAGTAAGGAGCCATGGAGAGAGGGCTGATTAGAGGGTGCGGGGAAAAGAGGTTGGACAGAATAATAAGGTAAAGAAGCTCTGAGAAGACTTCTCACCACTTTATGAATGATCTATATGTGAGGAGCTCCCCAGATTTGGTTGGCATAATTCTGTACACTGAGCTGTGACATGAAGAACGAACATTTCCCAAATAAAGAACAAAGATCCGATTTGGAAATATAGTGATGAAATTTCTGAAAGGGATTTCAGGATCATCTAACAATTTGGAAGTATGTTAAGATAAATATGAATTTACAAGGGAAATGTTATAGTGGAAAAGATACAACAACCATAGTAATTAAGGACAATTGAAAGTTTTGAGTTGTATACCTTTTCGATTAATAAATGATATAGTAATGTAGCTATGTCGAACATTACGTTGAGTAGAAATGTAAAGGAATTGAGTTTATAATATTGAGTAAGACCATGTTGGTCAAAGGAGATTTTACTCTTCCATCAGCGGGGATTCGACGAACCTGACTGTTCCGGCGTTCGCCCGGGAGTTAACAGTGACCGAGAGCTCTAACCACTAGATTAGATATATGAATAAGATCATATTTCGTTTTCCGAGGCAACCATTCATAAGCATTGGTTAATTTACGTTATGTTGCTGTTTTGGGCGCTGCGAGTAGTTTCTTGAAAGTTGAAAGTAGTAACGAATGGTGGAGTAATCGTCGTCATATGAATGGATAGGGAACAAAAATGATAGACATTAGATCATTAATAAAAAGGAGAAAACTTGAAGAACACGAAGCTAGTCCCAAATGATCGACAGGGAAAATAATCGACAGGCCAAATGGTCGATATTTGTAAAAGAAATACCAGGAATATTTAGAGTTTCTCTAACGAAATCACCAAACCTAACCTACCTAACTTACCTAACCTAAACATAACCTAGACTAACCTAACCCTCCGCACCACGCCCCCCACACAGCGGGGCTTTGGTATGGGAATTTTCTTTTTTTGGGATGTTTCGACCCACTTGGTATTGGTCGACATTCTTTGTCGACCATTTGGGCTAGTCCCCAAGAACACCACTGTTAATAGATTTAAAGAATGAACAGTGGCTGTCTATAGCGCCCGGTAGCTCAGTGGTAGCGAGCACTCGCTAAAACAAACGACGGGTCCCATGGTAGGTTCGCACTGGTTCGGGTGGGAGAATGTGAGCTATATTCTCTCCATAATGGGCCTTGGCATGGGTCTTGGCTCGGAGCGTTAATGAGTAACCCCCTCTAGATTAGGCGGGCTCTGCCCGTGAGCCGGTGCTGTTTATCCTGTAATATATATATTATAATATATATTTATATATATATTATATATATTATAGTTATTTAAAGTTTAATTTACTTATATATTATATATAAATATATATAGTATATATAATATTATATTAATATATTATATATCTATTATTTATTATATATATATAATTGGTTTGGCTGATAGAACGAACATGAAAGTCGAGTCATAGAGGAGGTCAAGGTAGACCCAATGAAGGCTTCACAGAAATGCCAAAGAAATAGAGGACAAACGGTGTAAAGAGATGCGGAAAGGAGCCACATGTGCATGCGTACCTTTATGAGAGTGATAAAATATCACCGACAATATGAGGATAGATTTTAGAAAGCAATGATGGGAAATTTATCAAGTGCTGGAGGTCACGAAGCATGCGCTGATAGTTAGAGGGTTAAAAAGGTTACCTCTTTAATATTCAGGTTAAAATGAGCGCACAGGCTTCAGCATCCCTTCCCAGACACCCACGTGGTCGGTGTCGCCAGACGGCTTTCCAGACACAAACCTTCCAGCAGTACACTTTCCAGAACCACCTTAGGTCCAGCATGCAAAGGAAATCTTTGTATGTTGATTTATTCTGTTGATGAAGAATAAGTTTTACAGAAAAATGGGTAAAAGATGCCAAAGTGTTCATTAGGTATTGTAATGAACCACAAGTTGGAATACAATAAAACCGTTAAGTCAGAGGAGTAGAGATAACAATTAGTGAGAGGCTCTCACCGTTATTAGACATTAGATGAATACGGCTACCCCTCCACCTCAAATCGTCAAAATGATTATCTCGGATCCAAAGGTATGAGCCGAACGAGTTTCAGCTTTTGGCAGAAGGTGAAGATATGCGAAAGCTAATGGTATAACCAGGAGGAAGGAAAAACTAGAGAGGAAGGAATGAGAAGATTCAACAGTTGGAGTTGACAAAACTTTTGAACAAAATGCAGAAAGAGCGTAAGGAAGATTTAACACAGAAAGATTTTGTTTAACAGAAAAAACAGATATCTGTGTTGGTAACTCGGGAGGAATGATTGGCCGCATTCCGCAGAATGAAAAAGGCCATGATTACAAGCTAAAGTTCGGAAGGAGGGTTCCTCTGAAATCACATACGTGAGGTTATTGTCTTTCACTAAAGGAGTAGTTTTCACTCTTTGCTTTCTCCCAATCAGCTGAAATTCATAAAGCATCGGTAAATCTGTTTCTTCTCGTGGTAGTTTCAAAAGATCTTTTGTCAGAAATTTACCGTACTGCTCGAAAAGATCAGGATAATTTAAATGTATATGTTCTTATTTTTCTTTTTAATCGAACGAAAATCTATTCTCGTGATGCTAAATTAATTTTTTCCCTATAGGAAATGTGCAGAAAAATAATTCTATGCTTTTCTCCTCATTTCTTCCTGACGGCTTTGATCTAAAAATGGAACTTTTAAACTTTCGGAATCTTTCCTTTCAGTTTTTCCCCCTCCTTTGTTTTATGCGAAAGCATTCACTCGCTGGTTTTATTATTAATATCTACTAAAGGTCGGATTTCTCTCTATCTCTGTCTCTAATTCGACCTTTTGGCGATTCTTGATGATAATTCCCTTTCTCTCGAAGGTGGTACAATGGCCGCAGGTAAAAGGGGATTTGACAAGTCAAAGGGTCTACAATATCGTGTAAAAAAAAAAAAATAAAAATAACAAATGGTTATAGTTTGAGTTTCTCTATAAACGATCAAACAAAATAACTACACCTAGAATAACTACCAAGCAACCTTTTTTCTTCGACTCAATTTGGGATAAAGACCTCCCTTTTCTCTTTGTCGCACGCTCCTTCCTCTCCAACTCCTCATTTTCTCCTGCCTTACACACACCGTAATTTCTTTTTAAAGGTATATTTCATTCCTCCTCTCATCGGGAGATAAAGCGAATCAAGATCTTATGGTACATGGTTCTTGAAAATATCTGTGTTTTTGAAGGGCTCGGCAACCATGATTCATGGACTTGGTAATTAAATTTCTACTATTTCCTTACTGCTGGCAGTGAACATGAATTTATTCAAATGTTGCTGGAAAAGCGAGAGCCCTTACTTAACCTTTCAAAATATTATCAATCAATATGTTTTAAACAATGCCTTAGTTTTCCAAGGTTTTTCCCTGAAAATGTTCATTTAATTTTTAAGATTTTAAAAAACCATCTTATACATGATCTCTGGTCATATCAGTATAGCTTTGTAAGGAAAAGTTAAATTATTATTTCGTCTTACCCATTGTCTCAAGGACTTCTTGTTTTCAACTCTTCAGCATATATTTCGTAACAATCTTTTCTTTGCCGTATTGCTGGATATACGATAGCTATCGATGAATCTGGCGATTAGTATCTGCTTCCTAAACTTCTTCTAATCCATTTCATAAACACCTACTGCTAAAATTTATTTTCCGGTTAGTCTATGCAGAGTTGAACTGTATTTCCTACCTTTTACTAATTGATCTATTTCTGTCGCTTCAATACCAATCCATGTCTTATAGACTGACACAACCCTTTCATTCCTCTTACGTATAGAAGAATCTAATACAGGTGGCAGTTAGTTCATCATCATACTTCTATTCCAAATCCATTCTGATGACTACAGCGCAGAATTTTGGATTTATCGTAAGGATTTCACAGTACTACCATGTAACTTGATACTTCCAATTCAAATATTCACCTTGATTACGAAATGTTATATCTTCCAACTATCGGTAAACGCTGTGAGCGATTTGGTTTAGATTTTCCATTTCTGTGCGAACTTTTAAATCTAGTCTTTGGCAACTTTTCACGTGTTAAACTGTCAGAAAAAAAAAAAAAACCCACAACATATCTGTTCGACGAGCAATTGGAAAGTGGAGGTTATAGTACTGTTCACGCGAGCGATCGAATGCAGATTTCGACACGCCTAAGTGTATTTTCTGCCAGTCTCTCTAAACTTATCAAACCCTTTTGGATGGTACCAGTAGGTGAAGTACTTTGGCCCACATATCTCTCTGCTTCATCCATCCCTTGACAAAGAGTTTACAGCTCCGCCTTTTCGAGACTGTGACCACACCATATTTGGGGGAAAAGATTACAGTGGAAATCACCGTACCAAGGTAAAACCGTATCCACACCCAGTCATTACATGATTAGCATCTGGGGTGAGGGGAATAGGTTGTTCTTGAGGCGCAATATTAGGTTTTCATTTTTTTTGTTTGTTTGTTTGGTTAATTCATTTTTATTGCAATTCATATTGTTAATCAGATTACTTTCAGTGTTTTTCGCCGACTGTCTATGACTTAGCGTGAAAACTACCAAGGCATTCGATGAAGTGGCAAACCCGTCAACGCTTTATGTACCATCAAAAAAATTTGGGAAACGACCGAATGGCACATCAAAGGGGTGGCCCCTATTTTTTGGAACATCTTATTTATATATATATATATAATGAATATATTATTATATATATATATATATAGTGCTAGTTTATGGCATAGCCGGTGGTAGGATTATGAGTAGTGAGTATGTATAATATATGATGCGGCTCACATCATGCGTGTAGTGCAGATATAGATCATAAGGTGGGAAAGATCAAAGTAATGATATAATATTGAATAAGAGGTTAGTGTGAAGACGATATTATGAAGGAGTTAACTCGACGGAAAGCATAATATTAATGTGTCTGGAGCTTCACGCTACGTGGGATAACATCAATGATGATACTATCCAATTTGCGGTGGATGGAGTATATACTTACATATGATAGAGGATTATATGATATGTATATAATATATATATATCTAGTGAGTATAGTAGCTATATAGTATATATATATATATATATGTGCTAGCTGTGCTATTATTATGAATATTATTATATATATATATATATTGTAAGCATGCGATGGATTAAATAGGTCTGAAATTAGTAGTTATATTATTATTATAATATATATATTATATAAAGCAACAAATATATATATATTAATATATTTTATAATATAAATACAAAATATTAATTTAAATATTAATAAATTTAATAATAATTGGTGTATGTATATATATAGTGATGATATATAAAGAAGATAAAGTTATATAGTAGTCAAAAATTGATAAATATAGAAATAATAATTTGTTATATATCATATACTATATACTAATATATAATATAGTCTAGTGCTAGTTCAGTATATAATATATATAATAGAGTTTATCTTTGACATACATATATATCTACAAGTATAGCTTAGTCATACGTTCAGTATATATACTACATATTATACTCGTGTATATATAGTATATATATACTAGTATGTAAGTTACTTATATACATATATATACAGTACTGGCATTATTATAGTATATCGTATGATTATTTATATCTATATATATATATACATATATATATATATATATTATTATATTATATATATGAATATATATATATCTATATATATATGATATATTAGTATTATATATAATATAGTATATATATATATTATATATTATTTATATATATGAATATATATATATATATATATATATGTATATATATATATCTATATATAATATAAATTAGTTATATATATATATATATAATATATATATATATATATTATGTATCATAATATATAATATATAATATATATATTAATATTATATATATAATATATACATACATAGAATATCTTCAAAATACATACACTACAATACATACATACATACATACATACATACAATACATTACATACATAGACTACACATACATGACATGACATAGCATACATACAATACATACATACAGTTGACGTATGGTATATAAATATGTATCAATTTATATTATATATATATATATATATCCGTTATGTAGTAGTTATTCAGCTAATTTAGTATATATATATATTTATATTATATATATATATATATATATATATATTATATATATATAATATATATATATAGTATATTATATATATATATATATTGTATAGTATATATATATAATATATATATAATATATATTATATATTTAGCTCCCATTTTGTTTTGCTATCTTTAAACCTTAACAACTAATTTCCCTAAAGTTAATGCAGTTCCCCTTATTCTAATTACTTTTATATAATTGAAGTTCGGGCTTTCCCTTCCAAGTTTTTGTTTCACACATAATGTAATATTCTAGTTTCATCCTTCCATGGATATAAATATATATTTTTTAAAAGATAAGAATGTATTCAAATTATAAATATAGTAGTATACTCAGATTTTCCTTGTGATAAACAAAAATATAGTAATTTACCATTTTTTGATCTATGGTTTACTCTTATGGCTGTCACTTGATCTATGTTTTTTAATCTGAAAAAAAATTTCATTTATTGTTGACAACTTAAAAAAACGTAAAGGAGAATCAAATAACGATTTTTATACTATAATAAAATAAAAATATTTATTAAGAACCGCAACTCATAGAAATGACGCTTTGGGTTTCATTCATTTGAAGTTAGGTTAATATTTATTTTTTAGAATTAGTTTAAAGATAGATTCATACTTGAGAGTATGTCGATGGCCATATTTTTTTTTGATTTCATAGATTATGATTGAATGAGCAATATGATAAGAACATATTTTTCAATCTGCTTTATTTGCTATATATATGAATATATAGTTGTATATATATATTTATATATATATATATTACTATATATATAATATATCATATATGATATATAATATTTATTATATATATTATATTATATATTATATGTTATATGTAAGTGACGGGAGAAAATGAGAATAGAAGAATGAACTTTTTTTTGGTTGTTCGTTGGGCTTGTGACAGGATTATATAGGGAATGCTCTTGTTGAAGGAATTGAAATATGCGGTCTGTTGGTAGGCTTTCTGACTGTAATCAAAAGTAATTGTTTGTCGTGAAGTGAAGCGTAGGTAAGAATAAATAGAGTTGAGGGTGAATGGTTTAATATTAATAGTGAAGTGATCGCAGGAATGTGTTATGTCTCCATGGATATTTAATTTTTTATATGGAGGGGTGATGAAGAGAGTTAACAGGTAGAGGCAGAGGCAGGGAGTGGTGTTTGACGATGCGGATGGGAAGTGGAATAGGTGAAAGTTTATTGTACGGCGGAATGATTTGGTATTGGGCGTTGGTGAATTCTGAAGGAAAAAGTTCTGAGAGCATCAGTAGAGGAGCAGTTCTTTGCAGGGTTCTAAATTGGGATGGGATTGAAGTAATGTAAAAGTTAATCGGTAATGGTGCTGGTAGGTTGGTGGTGGGCTGTGAAGTGTGTTGCAGTGTAAATCATGTTATGATAGTGGTGAGCAAGTGCTAGAAAATCAATCCGGTTAAAAATATTTAGGGTTTATATGTTTGATAAAAAGGGAACGAAATAATGTCGTTTAAGTGAAAAGATGTGAGTGGGCAGGAAGTTGGGCTAGTGAATTAAATTTTGTTTGTGAGTGGCTAAGGGCTGTAAGTTTGGGAGCGGCTAAGTTTCCCTGCATGAGAGTATGTTGTTACTTGATTAGATGTATAGCACCGGCAACTATAGTGGTGAATAAGAAGGTAAAGTATAGATCTTAGGTGCAAGTCTGTTTCAGGTAAATGAATCTAGGGGAGGTGTTATGTGGTGAGTTTTAGAATTTATAAACCGATCGAGGAATGAGGAGTGTTAAGAAAGGCGTGAATGAGAGATAAATTAAATCGAAGTAAACTAAGATGGTTTTGTCCAAATGGAGAAGATGGTTGAAAGATTCGGTTGTTAAAAAGGAGTCTATTGTGGTGGCATTGTATGGTAGAATAAGATCGACGGGGATTGTGGTACATGATGGGTGTGCGTGGTCTGTGTTCTTCTTACACCCGAAGAAAAAAGTGGATTGAGTCCAGTAAAAGGAGTGTTGAAAGGAATAAAGGATTTGCGAGTTTGTAGGCGAAGAATGGTGACATAATAGGCGAGTGAATTGGTGGTGGGGTTTTGTGAGGGGGGCGTGATTTTTGGGTGTTGGCTCTGGCAGTAGAAACTCAGGTATAGTGCGGAGTCTGTCGCAGAGTGTTGTTGAAACCTCTTTGGTTAGCCTTTTTAGTTTGCGACGGCATTCGCAACTTAAGGGCACGATTGGACAAGGGTAATGGAACGTGTGGGAGAGGATTTCCCTTTCGACAACTAAGTGCATGAAAGTTCTCTACTTTACTATCTCTTTCGGTGCAATATTGCGGCCTAACCCGCATCTAGGGACATATAAGGGAGGAATGGAGGAAAACGAAGGATATATATAAATATTATATATTATATATATAATATATATATATATATATATATATATATATATATATATATATAGTTATATATATATATATATATTATATATATATATTAATATATTTTACCGTTTATCAAACCACGTCACGGGCAAGCTATTCATATATATATATATATAATATATATATATATATATATAGTATTATAGTATGGTATATAGTATTTATATATATTAATATATTAAATATATCATATATATTATAAATATATATTAGATCAGTTTCTCACCACCAGCACGGGCTGCCAGGGCCACAGACCCTATTCATATATTATTTATATAATATATATATATATATATATATAATTATATATATAGTATATATAATATATATAATAATATAATAAGTAATAGTGTAGATAGTATATAGTAATAGGTATAAGTATTTCTAGTATATGTATAGTTGGAATAGTTAGAACGGTGTATACGTATAAGATGTTGTGTGTCGGTTTCTATATAATAAAAAATTATCTGCTAGATCAGCCCTGTTTAGTTTTGCTCTTAATGTCAGTATATTAGAATTTTCAACATGCTATGTTACATGTCGAACCTGTTAAAGTCACAACTTATAATTATGTTAACATGAAAAACGTATATGTAATAATGAAATGCGAGGTCTATTTGACGCTTTTAACCAACTAACTGTTTAATTATTTTGTATTCAAGCTAGGACTTCGTGTGACTTGCTTAAAAGTTTCATCCGAAAAATAGAGTGCTAAGTTAACTTTTTAATAAATAAGGCATTGTATTATTTTTTGCGTTTGTTCTGTTTGGTCTGTATTACTAAATACTCTTAGTTGTATAGTTATCTGATTTGCATAGATCCCCAACATTTGTGCAATGTGATTTTGTCAGTGTATGTTATTCTGTGAATTCTCGTGTATCTATTCCATGCCTGTTATATTAATCATGCCAAATTTTTTTCTATTATATCGTTATCTTCCTATTTATCGTTCTACCTAATAAATGACATGTATGCATAGTTTTTTGCAATAGTCCTATTGTAGTCACATTTTATGTGTACTCTATATAGGGGGTCATTAAAATTATTTATTTCTTATGCCTATCTACAATTTTAGTAATGTATGTTTAGACATGATTTGTATGCTTAAAAAATATATATTTGATGTTTGTATATATATATATATATATTATAGTTTATATATATATTTATAATATATATATATATAGATTATATTATATATATTATGATATACTATATGAATATATTAAATTATATATAATACTATAATATATTTATTAATATTTACCGATACTTTGCGTCTGCATTACGTCTTGCCTTCGCAGGAGGCCTACCGGCCTGGTCAGCGAGAGACGACTCGATGCATTTCCAACAAGTCAGGTGCCTTTCCAAGATAGTGCAATATATGCCAATCCCTCCATGCAGCTGGCGCATACGCAGGGGCAGGTCCATGTCTTCTCAGGGGCTCTCATTACACAACAGCATCCTTTCCATCTTCCCCTTCGGTTCTTTTCTCTCGGTCATTACTTCGCTCACTCTCTCCACCACCACTTACTACTTGGCTGGATCTCGGGAACTCGGTTCTCCCGACATCCTTACTATAATGCCCCCCACCATCTCAGTCTCGTCCGAATCTATCCTTTCAAAGAAAGTCATCAGGCACCTGGAGACACCCAACTTCTCTCCCTACCCATTCACGTTTTGGGCACTACTATCTTCTCTCGTCCTTTTTCCCCTGGACTTGGCTCTCGTGGTGGTCTCGACAGCCTGTTCCATTTCGCTCAGGCAGGGTCTACGATCCTTTTTATTACGTCCTTCTTGTATGTATGCTGGTTCGCCGACTGTTTGCTGCTCCATATGCAATGTGTGTGTAGCCAGTCGTATGCTTGAAGCTCAAGATTATATCGTATTCTTTATTTTGATCGTATCTGTTCAATTGGGATCAACGCGATCATGCGAATTCGTCCAGTGATAGGTGGGTCGAGCGTGTAGTGCAATTCAAGTTTCATGAATACTGGGGCAGAGATGGATGGTTATGGATCTAGTCCCCATAGATTCTGTCATTAGTGGGATATCATTCGGTGTCGTGGTAGCCGTCTGTTTATTCGTCGCTTCTTGATAGCTTTCCACTTTCCGGGGATACACTACATGGATTGTTGTCTGGCACCTCCCTATGCTTGTATATGCGCGCTCGCGTATGTTGCCCGGGCCACGCCACCTGCTATGCCGGCTTAATAATCAACTGATCGCAGCGATTTCCTTACATAATCTTCATCAATCAATGCGACGACCGTACACACTTCTCGACCCAGTTCCTCTGCCTCTACCACTAGCACTGTTGTATAGTTGTGGATTCTCATTATACATGGTCTTTTTCTGTATTCATTCTCTAAGCCAATCCCTTCCAATATTTCTGTCAAAAACTTTCATAAGTCTCTGAATCTAACTCCTCCACAGATCTCCAACATGGTCCAAATCATCCCGCAATGCACCATTATATCTGTCTTATCCAGATTCGGAATTCCCTCTTTACACCCTTGTTTTGATTAATGACATCTAAGGTCAGTATAAAGAGGTAAAGTGAGACAGAACTAACCCCCTGACTGGCCCGTCCCCACCTCAACATTTTCTTATGTTTTATTTACTCAGTTCTCACTTTACTCTCACTAAATGCTATCGCAAAGATTTTTTGATTGCTCTTCCTCAGTCTTCCTCACCCGTACACTATCCCTCACAAGATCCATAAAGTGCTGTTCTCTTTGGTACCGAGTCCAAGAATGCCTTCTAAAAGGTCCAAGAAAGACTATATAATGCTGATTTTATTTAAGTTCCCGCTCTTGCCTTCACAACATACTATTCTTAAAGAACACAGATCAGAAGTACATGTCTGGAGGTGACCTATCTGTACTCCACAGAGTTCCATATTGTTCTCTCCGAACTGTATCTCTTAAATATCACGTCCTCTTCAATCTTCTTATCTAAAATAATTTCTCGTACATCGATTCGCTAATAATGAACCATAAGCTTATTCCTCTATAGTTTCTCCCATCTCAGACATCACCTGCGTGTTCCCTTATAAAAAAATGGGCAAAACAACTTATTCTTTGCCCCATTCTGCCGGAATTAAATATT
>JABUQX010055785.1:0-20000 GCA_015478945.1 Trachelipus rathkii
GATATATTAGTAAAGAGAAGAGGAGGTGTTCAACAAAAGAGTTAGGTAAAATTAGGAATTTAGACACCGTAGAATATGGTTTTGGTCTTTATTCTAACCCTTAATTCTAACAACATAACATACTCTTCATAATGTAAGACACGTAGGCGCATATCCTTCACTAGACCTTATAGTCCTTTTACATCTCACTATTACAACGTATCTTAGAATTATTTATGACATACTCAAGTATACACTACTCCTGCCATTCAACAAATCTTTTCTACTACATTTACTACTTCATGCTCAATAATTCACCGTTTCCTCATATTTATTCATCGCAACTATATAAATATCTACTAAATTACATCGAAGATTTGCTCCAATCTCCATGCTAGTATTACCAACCATTATCACTAAATAATATATATATATTTACTAAACACTGAGGGATATATATATATCCTCACTCTACACATCAAAACACCTTACTCTTTATTATAATACGTTTATAACTTTTTATCAATAAATCTCTTCTTTACTAATATATACCCTTATTATCCAAATATCTCACAAAATATCTCTTATACTTCTATAAACCTAAATACCCTTTTATAATATATCACTCATCTCAGTAAATTATCGCCAATCACCTCGAAAACAAATATAAATTACAATTTAGCGCCATAATAATGAGTATAGAGGTAATATATATATTCACATTCTCATTTATATATTACCTTATTATATCATCAAATATATCACTGCTATAGCACACTATATATTACTATACCTATCATTAGCCACTCATACTACTAACCTATATATATATATTTAAATTTATTTTACTACTGATCATAACCCCATCCATATTAATATATATATATAATATATTTATTTCAATACATAAAGGAACGAATAAAAATAAAAATGATGTAGTCATATAATTAGTATATATAATATAAATTATTTAATTGTTATAGGTAGTATATCTACTCGACGCACTGTGAAGATTACATTCTTGGATTTATTGAAAAGTTCTCTAACTGGAATAAAATTTATTATTATAGAGTAACTTGGCTAGGCCGATTGACTGGAGTTCAAAAATATAATCACATAGTGTTTATATTTTAATTTATAGAGATTTTGCCTCCACATTTAGTTGATTAATAATATATATACTTCTAACTAAACTTATATCAACATAATATTCTTCTGTACATTAACTTATCTGGATATGGAGTAAGAAAAAATTATAAAGAAGATCTAACAAATTCTTTAATTTGATACTATGAGTTATAATAAGTGTTATTAGTTGGGAACAAAACTATAGATTGTTAATATATTAATAATTAATAATAATTAAATAATATAATAATAATATAATAATTAAATTAAATATTAAATTTAAATTAATATAATATATAAATAATAATAATAATTAAATAATAATAATTTATTACAATTCACATCTATATAATCATTTAAACTACACTAATAATAACAATAATTACAATCACAAAAATAATCATAATCACAACCACAACCACGATAACTAATTACCTTTATTATATTTAATATATTTATATTCAATAAATTCTTTACGCATATAAATTATAATTATAAATAAATTGATAATTAATATATAATAATAATAATTATTATATTGTAAGTTTTTAAGAAAATAATTAAATATAAATAATTAAAAAATTAAATATTACGTTTAAGGTGAAGTTAATATTAAATTAAATATATAATGAATATATATATTTTAATAATATAATTAAATAATAAATAATATGATAATAATAATAATAATATATTATTAAATATAAATTAAATTATAATAATGCTAAAATTAATAAATAAAAAAAAAGAAATTATAATCAATAAGAAATTGCATTTGATACATATAAAATGTTAACCAAAGATACTTTAAAATTACCCTTACCTTCACTTTATATATCATCTTTAAGATTTAATTGTAACTTGTTGTAACGTATTATTGTTTAATCATTGTTTTAAAATTACTATTTTCATGAGGCTCCAGCAAAAAGGCGGAAAGAGTGGTGTTAGATATAACGCACTATTGATGAAAGTCATAATTAAGGGTGGCATATACGCATGACAAGCACCTAAGCAAAGATTAGTAGGATATTAAAACAAAGTAATTAACTAAAATTTTTTATTTTCTTGGACCTTAAATACAGATTTTTATGTATATTTATATATATATATATATATATATATATATATATATATTATATATTATATATATATATATATATATATTATGTTAATTATATTATATAAATTATATATATTTAATATAATATAATATAATAATTAATATATATATTAATAATATATATTATATAATATATATTATATATATATTATATATATATATATATATATTAATATATTATTATATATTAATATATTATAACTAATATATATATATATTATATATATATATATTTATATATATATATTATATAATATAGATAATATAGATGAGTACGCACTCCTGGCACTCGTGACTTACGTGTCTATGACACGAAGTTATATATACATTATATAATAACTATCATATTATTTTTTATGCAAATATCTATAATAAGTATGAAATAATAAAAATTATGTCTATATTTAATTTAAAAAAATTTCATATACATATTAATATCTAATAATATATAAAGGAATAAAATGCAATAATTATATAATAACGAAAAATATAAGAATAACCCCTATTAAATAACGTTTTAACCCCATTAAGATTAGGTCGCACCATCTCATGCTATAAATATTCAAAAGAGCGGGTATCGGAAACTGATGTCTCATATTTAAGAATATATACTATAATATTTAATGGTTATTATATAAATTAATACATAACTAAACTAATCTCTTCATCTCTCTCTTTATCTCTATCTATATATATAAACTATCAGTTATCCTTCACTCTATCTTATCTTTACTATATCATCTTCTCATTATATCTCTATCTCTATATCTCATCTCTCTCTCTCTCTCATGTATTAATAATATATTAACACTAGGACGGCTCTATAACTTGATGGGCTTAGAGTCAGCTATAAATACTAGGAGTGAGGTAGTTATAATGTATGCTCAATATTATATTTATATATAATATATAATATAATATATATATATATATATATATATATATATGATATTATTATAATTTAATATATTAATATTTTATTTTTTTTTTTTATTTTTATTTTTATTTTTTAAAGATTATCTCACACCTTCTACGGGCTGGGCCCTTTTCACACGGACCACCACCATATTGATAGTCTGTTATAACCACACCAAGCCTTAATACGAGTAACAAATTTCTATTTTATAATATATATATATATAATATATATATATTATATTAATATATTAATATTATTATTACTATATATAATATTAAATATATATATATATTATTATATAAGGTGAATATTAATAATATATAGCGTATTAAATATTATTATTATGATATTTTAATATATTAATATATATATATATTATATATTATAATAATATTAATCTATATAATAATAATATAATATATATATAAATATATATTATAATATATATATATTATTATATATATATATATATTATATATTATATATATATTAATAATATATATATATATATATATACTATATTATATATATATAATATATAATATATATATATAATATTCCTTATTTACCAAGATGTAATTATCAATTCTCCCACTATATCTTTAGTATACATTAAATATTTGCTGTTTTATACATATCGCAATAATAAAGATAAATAATATTAAAATAATATTTTTTATATATGCTCTTGGGCTCCCCGCTTGGAGCTGCACCTAGTACTATATTCGGCACTGAGAGATTCTGTAATATTCTTGGCGCGTATTCCTGAGAGCGTTTGATAATAATATTGTATCATAGTGTGCCATATCCAGCGGCTTATTTAATATCCCTCATATTGGCATTTGGGTCAATTGGACTAAAAGATACAAATATCATTTCAATAATTAATATTTTCTATGTGTAAAATTAGACTATAATAGATAAATCTACTTTTGAATACCCGCTAAAATAATATTATATTTTGTGGAGAGAGGAATGAGTGTCATGCCTAGTAATATATTAATCACTATACGTAGAATCACTGAGATGCTATCTAGTATTCAAAATAACTTTCGGTACTCGACGTTGAGCTTATCCGGGATTATCAGGCGCTCGGGATCCGGACTAAGGTTTCTTATGGAGGACATAACTATTTGAACTCACCTATTAGTTTACATAGTATATATATTAATATACACAGTCTTCTGGGATCATAATTTTCATCACTATTAAAAAGCGTGAGTATTTTATCATTTGAGAATAATATTCACAAACAGGATGTCGAGCACTCTAACCTTCGAGCTTACAGGATCGTTCCCCGAGATCCACAGTGACATATCGAAACATATATGACTATAAGCAGCATAGCAATTAATTAGTAAAAAGGTAATTATTAATGTTATAGCACTAGTGAGATCCCTTTGTTAGGAGAATTAAAATTTTATTCACAGCTCACTCGTATAAAAAATTAATTATTATATCTTTGAATAAAAAATGGCAATTAAGGCCTATCATATTAGATATTATACTAGCGGACTTCCAGGACATACCCGGATCTGGTACTTCACCGTGAGGAGTGATCCTGGTATTTCCGCCTCATAAGTAATTAGTTTTGAGCCATATATAATCACTTATTATTTAGTATTAGAAAAATTGTTGCAGAAAAATTAGCTACTTTGCTAATTAAATTTTTCAATTTTCTAAATCTGAAACTAATACACTATATATATATTGTGAGTAAGAATAGTAATCTTCTATTCCTTATACTTTACCACACAGGAGCACAGCTCCAGTCTCTCTCTCGCCTCTTGCCTGTGGCACATATTCAAATGGAACTACCGAGCTCTTGCCACAAGCGCAATACATAAAAAAAAGTGTGTGAGTCATTCTACAGTGGCTCATCACAAACACACCGAGTGCTTATCGCTATTCCGGATCCAGGATTGGAGGCTATCCTGGGAAAATCTACCTGTTTTTTGTTAACTGTATGGATCTATGAAAAATAGCATTATTGTACACGTAGCGCTATGATTTGAAGTAAATCTATGTATATGTTTTTTTTCATATTTCTTATACAATATATACTAATATATTATATAATTTTGATAAAAAATATATTTTTTCGATTCATTATTTGAAGACCACCCCTAAGTGTACACTCGAAGACTAACTCATATTATAGCATACAGTGCTCTTGGGTCGTCCGTGCCGTGTTAACAAGTTGAGGCTTATTCGAGTGGTCTGTTAAGTGGGAGAGCTTCGCACTCGGTTTATCACTCGATGATAATGCGGTGTGAGAGATTCGTGCTAAAGCGAACAGTGAGCGAGCATAGGACGATACGTCTCATATGATATTAGATAAATTATATTTCTAGTATAATCGCATACTTATAAGCCAAAATAGAATATATTATTATTTATTAAACATAACTATAAATTAAAATAATAATATAAAATTTATTTCTTTGGAGATAAAAATCGATATAACTGGTAAAAGGATCATGATTAGCACTTCGCTTACCCAGCTCCGGGTAGGAGGTTCTGAGCTCCAGGGCCTCGGCTCTTTTTACTCCATTTTATTTTTATATCACTAGGTGAGGTGAGGTGGAGGGATAGCTATATCAAACCAGTGATGATATATGAGAGTTTACAGGATAAATTATAAAAATAAAAACGTAGATTTTCATAATAATTATTAAAAATAAATAAAATTATGGAGCCTCAAAAATAATAATAATTTTATATATAAGTGAAATTGGGTAAAGAAAATGGGGGAGTATGGGAAGAAAAACTCTCTCTCCTCAATGATATTCATCGATAAATATAATTTCTGTATATCTAAATAAACGTGTGACTAATTTAGATACTGTTTTTTAAAAAATAATTAGACCATGATGTAGAGGAAGGAATTTTTCTAATAAATTAAGAATAATTAAATAAAAAAATGTAGTGAAAATATTTTGATTATTAGTGCATATTCAAAAAGTAAGTAGAAGGGGGTTCACTAGTAGAGAATTATCTCTCACAGTTAATACATAAAGTCATTAATATATTTAAGAATCGGATTGATTGCCCTGTTGGAGAGAAGGTTTATGTTTCTACCCCAACTCTGTATGTTTCACTACTTATTCATTATGATTATGGCTCCGATACAGAGCAATTCATTATATGAGCTTACTATACACTATATAGCTATTATCCTATGTGCTCCAGAAGCTATAGACGTAATTACACAAACGTATATGATATATATGGCAATCATCACCTTATTCAATACCTTATGTGAGTACTTACACTATCAACTATAACCACTAGTAACATGATCGATTAGGTATCTCTATCAGCCTAAGGAAGGGTTGTCTGGTGAATGCACAAATGAGTAGATATCTTCACTGATGCTTTTTACTCTGAAGGTTGTCAGTAAATTACGAGTAGCTCACTATTAATGTTAGAAGGAAAGAATCAATAGTGCCTGATTTTTCCCAATGACTCAACATAGTATAGACTCTCAAGTGATGGCATTCACTCATTTTCAATTTAATGCAACAGTATCACGAAACATTACTACACAAAGGTTTTCTAGCTACACTAAAATGCCACAAACAAAAAAATATAATATATAATTTCTTATTCTTTACTACGAAAACCCACGCGAGAGATAGTCTCTATTATATCCTTCGCGCATTGTCCTTAGCTTAGTGTGTCATCTCTCGTGTTAATGAGCGAGACTAAGAATAATTGTATGCTTGTTGTATGTATTTGCTCGTGTTTATATGTATAGTGTACCGTGCTATGATTAACATTTATTTAGAGCGAACATCGTCGTATTCAAGAGGCATGTCTTGATAAACTTTTCTTGTATAGTATAATTTGATAAATTATGTGTTTTGTTTGCTTATTCAAGAAATAAGGGCAAAGGAATATATAATCTTTATGGAGAGACAGACGGCTGAAAGTGTGAGGAGGTATAGTAGTGCCTGTAACGATAGGGTGTATGAAGAGCTCCTCCACCACTGGTGAATATATCCACATGAACAATTTAGATTGCTGCTACTAATCTAAAATTTCACATTTTACATATCATGGTACTTTACAGAGTTTGTTAGGTCGGCTACATCTAAAATGGTTCGAAAAATAGCCATCGAGAAAAAGAAATTGTAATTGCTTCATGTATTTTCATTTTACATTGATTCTCACATGAGGCATTCTCATTTCTTTATTAACATAAAACAGAAAAACTTTGTTGGAAAACTTCCAAAAGGTTTGAGATTGTTTCAAAGATGTTTGCTTGAAAATCTTTCAAAACAAATGTCACATTTTCAATTTGATTTAAGAGCAGTTGCTGTCACTAATTATGGAGTAAAAGGAGAGTATATAAGTTGAAGTTCATAATCCGAACTTATAACAAATATGCCTTTGATTACAGATTTCAAAATTATAGATTTCATAAGGTGTAGGTTTAAATATTCTTGCATCTATTCAAGCTCCTGCTAAAGCTTTCCAACGAATGCTTTATAAATTTCTTTACATCGAAACAATACATCCTAACTTTCTACCAACCATGTTTCGCCCATTCGTATGAGTTTTGTTTACTTTTGTGTCTGGGAATATCTTTACTATTTTTCCTTATAAAAATAGTAGCCCGCATTGACAATCTAAAATAGTACCTACTTGCTTTCGCTGTGGCCATAAATTTTCTAAGTGTTTTACTTCATCGCGGTTCGCCTCTGTATGGGAATATATATTAACATATATATATATATAATAGGATTGTAGAATGCATATGAAACATATAACGCCCTGCAAGATATTTTCAGATCAAGTCTTAAAACACCTCTAAAATTTTATATCTATATTCAATGCTTATCTTACATCACATTAACTAATTATACAGTTTGAGTTCCAGATATACGCTAAAAGTCACTAATTTGTAGTTTAATCACGAGGATTCGTAGTATATATTATACTCCGATAAGCACGTATTCTCATCAAATGCATTATATTCAAATATACACGGCAATATTATAGACCATAATAAAACCTTACATACTGAGATACCACAAACTCACTATGTAAATATTCTTCATATTTACTATCTAAATATAGGTACTCCTTAAGATGTTTAACTGATGATTATAATTATCTTATTTTCTAGAAGGATTAGGGGAGGGTTTGTAACTTACACGACTTATGAATAAAAGTCAAAGATGTCTAAGAGGGTCATGATACAATGACATCATAGTACTAAAATGGCTATAGATATAGACACGGTGATATACTTGCTAGTGACTATATATATAACTACGGATTATTTACAGATCGTATACGTCTAAATATATTATGGTATTATAGCTATTTATAATAATATATTTATAATATATAGAATATGATATAATTAATATGTAATGTAGTATGAGTACTATATAGTATATATATTAAATAATATATAATTAAATATATATATAGTGATATATATAATATGAGTATATATAGTATATACTATAATATATAAATATATATATAAGTATTATATATATATATATATATATTATTGAGTATACTCAAAAGTTACTTTAAACTGTGAGATAAAAAAATGGAAATATTGACTCAAAATAATAAAATTTTTCACACAGGTAGCATATACTATGATACATTATAAAATATAGATGTTTACATATAAGTGAGTCAAATGAAATTTTTTTTTATTTTTTTTTTTTTATTTATTTTATTACCTATTTAGAAGGAAATATTATATATAATATATATTTATATTTTGTATAATAAGGTACATTATCATCGGCAAAATGTAGGGGGCTTCGAGAGCCAGAAGGGGAACTACAGTGAGAGGGTAATCACGTTTTTACCATCAGCCCGTTAGGGGAGTAGGGCGGTGAGAGAACCTCCACGCTCAGATAACCTACTCACAAATTATTATATATATATATATATTATATTATATATATTAATAATATATATATATATATACCTAAAGATAAGACGGGTAGGTTCCGAGACCCTCCCTACGGAGGGGAGGGAAATATTCTACCACTATCACTCGTTTATATATCTCATCCGAGAGAGGCCGAGAGACTATACCGTAACTACCCGCATCTTAGAGTCTAGCGATGAGTGATATATAGCCACCATTTGAGGTCATATTCTTAATTTAACATTTCCTTAACTAAAATTAACCAGGAATTTCCACAATATAATATGTATATTGAGCTTCGCACGCAGTTAGAGCAGAGCAGAGATAGCGCTATGAGGAGAGAGGTAATTGTATGAAGATGAGTGATTGTGATGTATTATTTTATTATTTTATGTGTTAGTTGTGTCTTGGGGACTGTGTCGAAAGCCGTAGCTAACAAAAGTGTGTGTTTTAGTGTTACTGTGAGAAATTTTGTTTATGAAGATCGCGACCTAGGACGAACGTAGTGGGCGGTATAGAGTAAACTTTTAACCTATATGATAGTAATGAGAATAGAGATATTATGATAATAGAATAGAGGATATATATGAAAGATGGAGAGTTAGTTATATATATATAAGAGTATATATATATATATATATATAATAGAGATATTAAGAGGATTCTATATAGATTATGTACACATAATATATAATATATATATATATATATATAATTATAATATGATAATGTAGACCTAAATTCTACTTCGTTTTGATTTCAATATATGGACCCTTTTTAACCATTTCTTAATTGCTTAAACTTAACATCTAATTATTATAATTAATTTTAAAGTTTTTTACCCTTTTGTAAATCTCTTTGTGAATTAAATTAATTTTATTCCACTATATTACTATATATTTATTTATAAAAGAAATATAGTAATAAAATTCAATATTATGAAAGTCTGGATAAAGGTCCTGAAGAGAGAGAGAGCCAGAGAGAGATGAGAAGAGAGAGAGAGATGAGAGAGAGAAAGAAGAGAAAGAGGAAGAGAAGAGAAGAGAGAGAGAGAGAGAGAGAGAGAGAGAGAGAGAGTAGGAATTTATGAAATGTATTTAAAGAAAATACATCAGGAATATCTGTGAATTTCTTTATTAACAAATTCTATTCATTTCACAATCTTGAAGCCTCATTAATAGAATTGGGTTAATCTATATAAAAAGAAGAGGTCATATTGCAGCGATTAGGAACTAACTTATTGAGATATCCATGCATGCATGCGGATGTCATGTCCATTACTAGAGGTATATATATATAAAATCTCTAGATCTTGCCCAAAGGCACTGTTGCAATAAAATGTCAGGAAGATACCAAGACTTTGCAAAGAATCATCACTGCACCTGGAATAACACTTCTTATAATATAATATTTACTTATCTATACGATTGCAAATAATTTGATGATTGTAGCATGACATAGTGCATACATATATAGATACTTTGTTAACTTCATATGACTGTAAAATTTATTTGTTTTTAGGTTTTTATTCAATGACATTAATTAGGTACATGTCATACATATATATATATATTATACTATTAATATATATATATATATATAAATATTAATATATTATATATATAAACTATAATTAATATATATATATAATATAGTATATATATATTAATAATATATATATGTATATATGTATATAATGCATAATATAATATATATATATATATCAGGTAGTGCACACTGTGCCGTGACTTGTCTCTCATGGTAGGCAGGTAGCAAGGCCTAATTTTATAAATATTATTATGACATAATAGAAGTATATAATATTGTACAGATTTATTTTATTTATTGTATATATGGTTAATAAATATATTTTGAAATAATAATTAATTAATTAATATAATAATATATATATTATATATATTAATATATATTATATATATATATATTAAATATATATATGAATGTAAAGACGTTAAATGTCCAGACTCTAGATAAATAAAAAAATTAATAATGTTTGCACTATATATATATGTATTAATATTAATATATATATATAATATATATATATATGATATATATTATATATATTAATATGTATATATATATAATATTTAACTTAATATATATATATATATAATATATATATATATTATTATATTATATATATATTAATATATTAATATATTAATATATTAATATAATTAATTATATATAATATATATAAAATTATCGGGTTGAGAGATTCAAATTAATGTTCATTAGAGTGTGTGGAATTAAAAATATAGATTTCAGAATAGTAAAACGTTCAGTAAATTTAAAGTGACTACGAGAGATATTGTCTACTTTAATCAAGTAAGATTTATTATTGAATTGAAGGCTATAGAAATATGATATTAATATAATACTTGATACATTAGTCCATATTAATATAAAGTATAGTAGAGATCGCCAGTGTATACATCTACCTCATTCGTCATAACCCAGAGCAGGAAATACTAGCTGCTTATTGAGCCCATAGATCGTATTGTTCACGTCGGAATGTTTAGATGTGTCAAGTAGCGGATTTTTGTATATAAAGAGAGAGTATTTAACTGAATAAAACAGAAATAGCAACACGATAACTCATGAAGCACCAGACCAAAACTTTAAAATGATGTAGTACACTGGGTAATCTAAAACTCTCGTACGTCAACGTAGGTTATAATTTTGGAATCACCCTCATTTATCCTCGAGTCATGCGTCGATAGTTTCACATCTAATTATTTACGAATTCATAAGCCAACAGAGTCAAATCAATAATGAGGACGTTCAGGAGGTAATGACAAAACACATTATGCCAGTTCCATCTATGTTTTGTTCTCCGATGTAATAACATTAATCTCGACGCTAAGAAAGCAAAAATGGTTTTGGAAAAAAAAAATCGTTCAAAATGTACCTTATAGATTACGTGAAAAAAGTTAGTATAGAACATATTTAAAAGATAATTCTTAAAATATCTGATTTATAATAAATTTCCACTTAATAGAGACTATAGAGTAAAAAGCTAGCACTTATATGGAATATACTTGTAATTATGAGAATTAATGTGAGAATACTATTACAATAACTATTATGTAAATCTATATACCAATTTAGAATTAAACTCAATGAGTTATTAAATAATATAAAGAGCAAATATGTTTATATTGTCAAAACTAACAATATATATAATAAATCAAAATTATATAATTCGAGTCACTTATTGTGTTGTAAAATGATATGTATATATTTCATTCAAACGTATTCTATAAGGTCAGACTTATAATAAATAAAAATTAAAATATACTGAAATTGAGATAATGTAAATAATAGGGAAAAATAAACGAGAATGATCTAACAGAGAACACTAAAATCACAACTATATATATATAATAATCACACATAGTAATTAATTCAAATATATAAAGATTATTCGCTGGAAGATATATTCTGCAGTCCAGTAGATATAGTATAGAAGAAACATCAAATCGCATTAAACTAAAAAGATGTAGTAAGACAATAAAATGAATGAAAACTATAATCATCATAGCAATTAAATAATCGACTAGTACTATATATCTAGTTAGGATATGAAAGTATAAGATCAAAAATAGTTTATATCAACTAATACACTCAACAACTTTAGAATTAATAATAATAATAATCATAATAATATATAACTATGCAAAGTGAGATAAAATAATTTTCCAAACTATAACCGTGTTTTCACCAATCGATGCAGAGCTGATTCAGCGATAATAGGCCTAGATACAAGTATCTGAGGACATTATATGAGCAACTCTAGACTCCCGAGGCTAGAACACAGGCAGATAAAAGAGTTAAAATTAGTTTCCTCACATTAAAATCAACATATATGCCTAAAATTTATGAATTTCAATAACTAGTTACAAAAAGTATATTAATTGACAAGTTGTAAAATCGTATATACTTACTATAATAGAGTTTGTGAAGGTTGGTGAGAAAGGGTAGGTTGGGGTGTATTTGGTTGAGGTCCCGTCTCTCGTCATTCCTCTCTGTGTAACAATTATTAATAGATTGTGTCTAAAACTCGAGATATATTATTTATCATATATATTATATATATATATATAATATATATATATTATATTATATATATATAATTAATTATTATAAAAAATATATTATATTTATATATATAATATATATAGTATATTTATATATATCTATATATATTAATATATATATATTTTATATTGAACGTATATTAAATCGCTAAATGTATATTAAAATGATATTGTTATTATCATCAATATTCACAACATTTTATATATAATATATGTATTTAATATATATAGCAATTATTTATATATATAAATTTTGTCTAAGGGTTATTAAGAACAGAAAAATTACTAAAGTAGATACGAGTCGCCAAATGAGAACACCGCGGAATGTGAAAAAATGAATCTGCTGCAATCAGCTAATATATATATATATTAAAAAATATAGTTAAATTATTATTATTATATATCTTTTTTATTATATAATTTGTATATATTGATTGTATATATATATAATAGATAATATAACCTATATTATTATATATATTATATATCATTTATAGAGAGAGAGAGAGAGAGAGAGAGAGAGATATGAAAACTATTGAGAAGAGGAAGAATGAGATGAGAGAAAGAGAGAGAGAGAGAGAAAGTATAGAAATAAATAAGAGAGACGAGAGGGAGCAAGCATAAAAAGAAGAAAGAGAGAGAGAGAGAGATGAGAGAGACCAATTAACCTCCGAACGACATCTCAATAACACTATGGATTTGCGAAGTCAAAGCAGAATTTGGAAGAATATGCACTTTTAGGCACATAATAGTTTATAGTATAAAATTTAAAAAATGAAAAGCACGAGATCCGTTCCATTTAATCCAAAGTACCAATAATAGGAAGCTAAGTCGGACGAGGAAAAGTAACATAAATAATAATAAATAAAATTATTTAATTAATTCGAGAGTCTTAGGTATATTTAAAAGATGAAAAATTAATGAAATTATTGATATTTTAAAATTATTTCAGTATAATACAATGAAATCAAATGCTACTTGTATAGAAAAATATTTAATAATATTAATTTACATTAATAATTAAAATAAATTTGATTTATAAAATTATTAAAAAATTAAAAATAAAATAATATAACAACTTTTCGTGTTTGATTAGGAGATCAGTACTTTGCCTTACGTGTAATTATTTTGCCTAACCTCAGTAGAGGCAACGTCCCTTTATATATATATATAATTTAATTAATATATTAATATATATTATATATATATATATAATATTATTATATTATATATATAATATAATATATATATATATAATATATATATTATTACTAATATTAATAATTATATATATATTATATTATACATATTATTAATTTAATATCATTATATTATATATATATATATTTTAATTATATATATAATATTATTTATATATATAATTTATTATTATATATATATATTATATTGATTATAATTATATTATAATTTTATATATAATTAATATAATTATATATTAATATATATATATATATATATATATATATATATAATTATATTATATATTATATATATAATATATTATGTATTATTATTATTAATTTATAACTATATATAAATATATTATTATTATTAAATTAAATATATATAATTTATTATTATATATACTATAAAAATAAATATCATATACTTTATTAGTATTTTGTATATATAACTTGAAATGTTACAACTATATATTTAATATATTTTTTTTGTATATTATGAATTTCATTTCTACTCAAATCTTCATCGTAGCATACATTTCCTCTATTTGCGCCCCCCGCATACCTGGGAGTACCCCCCAAGTCTAAATAATACGGTGAGTCCTGTCTAGCCAACAACTCAAATCAATACCAGAACTATGGTTGAATATAATAGAAGGTCATCCTTAGGATACTGATATATGAACGCTTTTGGGTGAATGTGTTTGATAAGTACAGAAGTATTAAGGAATAACTCTGTTTGTCTTTCAAGAGAACCCATATAGAATATAATGAGCGAGCATATATACTAACCAAGAGAAGTTACAGTTTACATCTCAACCACTCACCTAAGAGCTAAGTTAAGCTCAACCTCTTCTGAGTATATATAAAGACCATGAATGGAGAACAACCAGAGCCATTGTTAAATTCCACCTCACATTATATATATATAATATTATATATTATATATATATATATATATAATATATATATTACTACTAAACCTTCACTATACATACTGATATATATATATATATGAGAAGTAGTATAATAATACACATATTATGGTGTATCTTACTGTCTACACTTAAAAGCATAAGATAGGGGATCTATACCTATAAATGATAAGACATATGAATATTCAATCTATAGTGAGAAGTTTTACACTTAGCATAACCGTCAAGAACTTTGGATAGAATAACTCATAAGTATCATAGTCTTTATTCATTTGGTTGTGAACATAATATATAATCATGAGAAAAGTATAATAAGGTAAGAAATATACGTATAACCCTCAATAGTTCTTGCACTGCATCGTATGGTGATATAATATTAGTTATAATATACCTTAAAAAGAAGCTCTGAATTGGTTTACCTGAAAGCTCAAGTAATAAATACTGTACACCTATATAAAGACTTAGCTAGTCTTAATATATTGGTGACGACAGCGGTAAAGAGTCTTAAAAATGACGCTTCAAAAATATTTCAATATTAATAATTTATATTTGCTGAGTCATAACCATTAATATATTATTATATTGTATTATACGTTTTAAATAATAATATATTTTATATGTATGAATAATTTTGTAAGTATAAATCAAGCAAATGTATGTTTTTATTAATTATCTGATAAGCAAGTTTTAAAATATTGTTATGTATAATATATACTAAGTAGAAGAAAAACATGATATAACATAACTATTTGTAGCTGGACATATTATATATATTTATAATATTGATAGCTTTGCCATGTTTATGTATATGATTTCAATTCATTTTATTGATAATAACAATTCTAATTATCAAAATTAAAAGCAGTTCTTTTGATATTAGTGGTGCTATTAATATATAATATAAATAAATTATTTTTAATGAGATATCAATTTAATATTCGCACATAGTAGTGACTTTTACAACAATCAAGTAAAAGTAATGGAATTAATATGCGAGTATAACAGTAATGATTATTATTTAAATTACTTTACATAATATTATCTTCATCTTAATCTACATTATATCATATACAAATATGTAATAATATAATTTCAATTGGTATAATATAATAAATATATTATTATTTACAAGTGTATATTTAATTTGGATCTAAATAATTTAATATTCTAGATGAGAGACTTACTCAATTGTCTAAAATATTATTAGATAGTTATATAGTATCACGTTAAATTTTTAATTTCTTAATAAACATTTTGAGAAGTAACGTGGAATAAACAAAATCAATCATCTTCTTTTAACTAGTATTCAAAAAATCTACCTCAAAGCCAGAAAAAAATATAAATATCTGTCTACAAAAAGAAGTTCTTGAAACAATCTGAGCATAATATTGCTCTGTGCTACTAAAATATGAAGAGCTTTTTTAAATTATTGTATTATATCTGACTATTTATACTAATGATTGATTTATAAATTTTAAAACATTTTTATATATATATTATAGATATATTTATATATATCAGAAAAAAAGTTATTTATATATTATTATTATATTTTATTTTAATATATATATTATAATAAAACTTATGAAACAATATTTATATATTACTTTTTTCAATTGAATTGACTATCCTTCAAATCATTTCAAATAATATGCGTCTGCACTATCTATCAGCCACTTGGCCGGGCTGCTGGAGAATTCTTTTCGACCTTCACTGCATGTTACCATTACTTTTTGGCACCCTTCGCATGGAAGCCTCTGCAATAGTAAGAATAATCAAAATATATTTATTATAGAATATAATTAAATATAAATATTTCAATACGAAAATTTATTATTATTCACTATTATCTTTAATTTTTATTTTTCTTATTATTATTATTATTATTATTATTATTATTATTATTTTATTTTATTATTCATTATTATTCTATTAATTATTATATTATTATTATTATTATTATTATTATATTATTATTATTATTATTATTAATTGTTCACTCAATATATCGACATCTTTCCAACCATAAGAAAAGAAAAATAACATTATTTGAATCTCAAATTTTTTCCTACCCATAAATCCTTCAAACTGTTAACATGTGTAATTCACTATCTTTCATGTACACAAGCTCCACAAAGGGATTCTGTGGATGAATGTGGCGACATCACCACCAAATCCTACAAAGTATACTCCATGCGACTGCTTCTCCTCTCAAAATCAGAATGTATTTTAGTGCTCTCTCAAAGAGACTCCTGTGGTCACACTTCACATCAATATCTACCTCAAAATAATAATATATAATAATAATAATATAATAATCATAATATCTAATATAACTAATAATAATAATAATAATATAATCAAATAAATATTACTACATAATAATATATTATATAAATCCTCCCGTAAAAATTTTCATATTACATTTAAAATTATTATAATATAATATTATCATAAAAATTATCAAATATTAATCATAATTTTCATTAATCATTCTAGTCATTAATAATTATACTCAATTATGAATATTAATATCTACCTATCTAATTAAGTCTTAATATATATTAAAAATCTATATATTAATATTATTAAAATATCATATATTTATCATATATATTATACTTATAATATATGTAACTAATAATATATATATCTATGTCTCTTTATTGACTTTCATCCTCGATTCTATCTATATGATATGTTATGGAGTTTATATATCTCATAATGATAAGTTATACTTATCCTATTCGTATTATTTAATTATTAGTGTTTACAGTTAGCATAATATAATACACATGAGTCTCAGACGATCACTGAAGATGCGTAGTAGTACTCTAACCATATATAATATCTCTTTCGATCTATACAGAGATCAGTGACATGGAACAGATACCTTCCACATCAAGAGGACTAGATCGATCTATCCTCTTGGCTCCGTACACCGTATGTGATGAGGTAGATATAGACTCCGGTTGCTGTTCATCTAACCCACTTCTCCCCAGATCTACTGTATTCAGAAGCAGGCCTTCCATTAGCCTCTGCACTAGTCGGATATAGTCGAGTGTACGTCTCAGCGTAAGGCTTAACTCTTTGAGTGAATCGACACCTAACATGTCTATTCATTAATAATAGGCTCATATCATGAGCTTATCAAATATTCTTCTCTACCCGAATATAATGTTAATGATAGATTAATTCTAATGAAAACTATTAGAATGTCAACAAGAATTGGTACTACAAATGTAGGGCACATGCCACTCTTATATATATACACACTATATATATATATAATATTTATATATATATATATTATAATATATATATGATATATATATATATATATATATATATATATATATATATATATATATTATATATATATGTCTATATATTATATATTATATATTTATATATATAATATATATATATATTATATAATATATATATATATATATATATATATACTATATTATATATATATCTATATATAAATTATATATATATATATATCATTTGAGATGGGTAACTCTTCGAAAGACGACTCTTTTTGAATGAATGAATCCATGGTGAGAATCTAAACAATGCACTTTAAAATGGTTCACGAACTCATTGGATATCGTTAAAGAACAAGTGAAAATGTGAGATTCCCCTGGAGTCAAGAATATTAGTCTATCAAATTGGTTATCGACAAGTCGAGTAGTATATATATATTATATAATTATACTAATATTATTATATATATTTATTATATATATATTATATATATATATATATAATATATATATATATATATATTATATATAATTAATTATAACTAATTATATATATAATAATATATATATATATATAATATATATATATATATATATATTGATATATATATATATATATATATATATATATATACTATGTAGGTGGTCTAGGGAATAGATATATATATAATATAATATTATATATATATATAATATATATATGATATATATATACGATATATATAAAGTATATATTATATATATATATATAATATATATATAATATATATATATATATATATATCTCGACGGTTGAACGGAAGAAAAGTTGAGACATTTTTGAAACTTTACAGTATAGCGGTTTAAGTTTGAAATTTATGAAGAAATGTCAATAATTTTTTTTGTATATTTGGAATTTATGCTCTCAAAATATCGTCGCAGAGAATTGAAACCTTCATTCACCATTCTATAGAGCTTTAAATTATAGTACTAATAATGCTAGTAACTATTTTAACAAAATAATGTAGCATGTACGTGAGGTGTGTGATTTCATCAGCAAGTTGAGAAATGGGTGGACCAATATATGGAAACTCAAAATATATAAATTTTCTTGGAGATAGTAGGACGGGAGGAGGATTGTCATATTTTGTTTAAAGAAAGGTGAATTTGTTTAGAAATGATGTCTGATGGAAAGTCATTATTTTTTTTTAGAATTCAGAAATATTTTTTAATCCAATATGAAGAGAATTAAAATTAGAGCAATGTGTGTAAGCTCTATGAATGAGAAGAGAAATACTATTAACCTTATATTTTAAATAACTAAAGCTGTAGAAGTTAATCTCCAGAGGTGTGTATGTCATTTTCCGATGAACTAATGTATAGGAACTGTTGTGCCTTGTTACTTCAATATCAAGGAAGGATAATTTCTTGTTG
>JABUQX010055785.1:40000-42500 GCA_015478945.1 Trachelipus rathkii
TTGTTGGTTTAGACATGGAAGTTAACATTCTATTTATATTTCTTATTTAAATATATTTTATATATATATATACTATATATATATATATATATATATATTATATATATATATAATATATATATATATATATTATATATTATATATATATATATATATATATAATATATATATTATATCTATACGGTTTCTTTATATTATTATGTGCTATTGGTGGTTTTTTAACGATGTGTACTATTTTTGATATTGGGGTGAGGTTTCTGTTGCATAATGTTAAATAGCCCACAGATATTAGAGATTACTTTTTTTAAACTATTCGGATTTTTTTAAACACTTACATATTTGGAATCAGCGTATAATAAGCTTTTATTAAACTATAGTGTATAAAGCTTATTATACGTAAAGTCGTTTTATGATTTAAATCTAACGACACCCTAGGGTAGACCGCATAGATATCAGGAGTCGGGTCTCTCCCTCTAGGTGGACGACAGGGGGACTTCGTCCCCTCTGTCCCTCCATCGGCTCGAGCCCCTTGGAAATATGTTTCCTTGCACTTCATTTTTAGGGGGCTCGATCAGAGGGGGGACGAAGTCCTCCCCCCCCCCCGTCGTCCACCTAGAGGCTGAGAGACCCCGACCCCTGATATCTATCCGGTCTACTCTAGAGTGTTCGTTAGTTTTGAAACTCATAAAAACGACTTTAATGCTAGGCTGTTATACTATAATTTTTTTTTTATTTATTTTTTATTTATTTTATTTTTTTTTTTTTTTACGCTATGGGTAATAGCTTTATACGCTGATTCCAATATGTTTAGTGATAAAATAATCGATTAAATTTATAAAATAATCGATATATCGATTGTCGAGGGCTTTAACGGAAAGAACCTATAAATAATTGTTATTTAAACATTAAATTGTGAAATATCGTTTAAAAATTAAATTAGCATGATAATAATTTTTTTTCCCTTCATTTTTTTTCTTCACACATTCACATGAATAGATTTGTTCAACATTACTTCTGGTAGTTCCACACGTGTTTCTGTTTTCTCATCTTTAAAGGAACCATCATTTCTCTATGCTTTTCTGTAAATAACTTCAAATTTCGGATTATTTCAAATTTTTGGACAATTTTATGCATTCATTTCCCGTTACTATAATGTTTATCAACACTCAAAATTATACTCAATCTCATTATTTATTTTCTAATTATTAATTATTATTGGTCATTGAGATAATACAAATAAGAAAAAAATAAATAAAAAATGTTCCAAAATCGAAATCATATGAAGCCAAATGTTAAATAAAACAAGTCCTTTTTTTTAAAATATTTAAAATAATGTAAAAAATTATATAAGCGAATACCACATTTATATATATTTATGGCTAAGGTTACCACAAAGGAAGGAAAAAGTATAGGTTTATTGCAAAACTTTATTTAGAAAAGTTTCCTATATATTAAGCTAGAACGTGAAAGCATGTATTAAACAAAAAAAAAAAAACACAAAAAAAAAAAAAAAAAAAAAAAAAAAAAAAAGTGAATCCACTTTATATTACTTCTATAAATAGTTACCAATATTTCCTAAATTTCAAAAAAAAATTTTACGAGATCTAAAAAAAAAAAAAAGAAAAAAAACATGTTTCCTACTCCAATGTCAGAAAATAGGCGCTCAAACTTGAAAATTTGAAAGTTCAAAGCATTTTTCTGGAATTATTTGGTACTTTTTTTTTTGTACCATCTTGCTCCCAGCAGAAAAGAGAGAGAAAATTCTTTTTCTTAGGGGAACAAAACTATATATATATATTATAATATATATATTATATATATTATATTATATATATATTTATATATATTATTATATATATATCTATATATTATTATTTATATTATATATATATTTACACGGCATGTAGGGGGCTCGAGCCGACGGGAACAGAGGGGGGACGTTTTCCATACCCGTAGGGGAGGGGCGGAGGAACCCCCGCGACACCAAAATACCAAAGAGCGGGGGTTCGGAGACCCTCCCCGGAGGGGGGGAAATTAGTCCTACCCTGTTTTTCCCCGGAAGGCCGAGAGACCCGACTTCTGCCATCGGTGCGGTATACCTTGGGTTCCCATTAGTTTTAAAAATAAATAAATTAATATAATATATATATGATTATATATATATTATATATATATATAGTATCTATTATATATATATACTATATATATTATTTATTATATATATATTACTGACAATCTTTCAAGTGACGAATAATAACATAGAAATTATATTTCGCAATTTTGTAATTTTTTTATAATTATATTTCCCAGTTCATTAGAAATAAATAATTAATCATATTTCGAAGGATAAAATAGTGGTTTCGATAAATTAAACATTAAAAAACTTTTTTAACGATTTCATCGTGAATCACACAAACTTATACAAATAAAAACTCAAGGTGCTAAGAAAAACTAGCAACCTTAACGGAAACAAGAAATTAAAAATTCAGATTTCTTTATT
>JABUQX010055785.1:45000-65000 GCA_015478945.1 Trachelipus rathkii
ATTAAAAGGAGAAAAATTTAAATCTGTTACAGAAGCATTAAGAGTTTTTTAACAAAGACTAATGTCACTTTGCTGTTTCTGCATTCCTAAAACCTGTTGAGAAAAGCTTCCCTCATATCTAAAAGTGTTGTTTTAAAATAGCAAATGTCAATATCAGAATTTTTTTTTTTTGGCAATGTTTCGACGGCTTGGAAAGTGAATCAAAGTTTATCTTTCAAAATCTTGAGCAAAAAGAGAGAATTTGTTTTCGAATGAAATAACTTCTGACATTGAAAAACTTGTTTCCTTTCCCCTGTAGTTAACGATTAAACTGATTTAGATGAGACGTAACTTCTACAATGAAATAAAATTTTTGGATTCGCTGATCGTTCGTTAGTGATGGAAAGTGAACACCCTTCTCAAGAAGAAATGCTTTAATTTCTGTTTCCTCTTGATAACCAATGTCCTTTGTCATGCAGCAGAAGGTCTGCGTTCTCACTCCATTTCAACTAAAAATTCTTTAAATTGGCGATGATTAATAGCTTTAGCTATAATCGAGTTGATAATCTTAATCACCATTTCCATAACTTTGCAAATTTCTTCTGGAAATGTCTGCGCATAAAGCGCTTCTTGCTGAAAGATGCAATGGTAAGAAAGTATTTCGTGATTAATTTTCTCCTTCAAAATAGCAACAAACCCGTTTCTTACGCCGGTCATACTTTTCGCCCCGTCTGTTTAAATTGAGACAATTTTATCGAGTGGAATATGATGTTTTTCAATGCGCTCAATTACAGAATTTGCTATATCCTATCCACGTATTTGACCTTTGAGTGGCAATAATCCTAAAAGTTCTTCTTTAGGACCTGTAGATGAAATAAATTGAACAAAAAGTGAAACTTGTGCTGTATCATTTATGTCCCAAGACTCGTCAACTGCTATTGATAAATCTGAAACCAATTTAAGATCTTCGACTTGCTGGTTGGTTATATTCAAAGACATTTTTGAGTGTTCTATCTTTCACTGCTTTAGCAGACAATGGTAACTTTTAATTTTTTTTTTAGAATATCTGCTTTGTTCTTAAAATCACGAAATAGCTCTTCGGATGCATTTATAAAACAACTTTTATGTTTTCGCCGTCTGCATATGGTTTTCTCTCTTAGCAATTTCTTGACTAACCACAAAACTTGCAATATTAACATTGTTGGCAGATTGCACCCAGTAATTAAATACAGAACTTGATTTTTCTTATCTCTTCTGAAGTTCCTCAACTGCTTTTTTCCTTGCATAACCGACAGGATATTTAGTACTAAATGACACGTGTTTAATTGTAAAGTGTGTCTCCAAATTTGATTTCTTTTTATGCGCCAATTTTTCCTTACAAATAAGAGCGGTCGGAAGGCCATTTAAGATTTGAATAAACGCGAAAGTCTCGGTCAATTCAACTTTAAATTCACGGTTTTCGTCTTCCGTTTTTCTTTGCTTCTTCTTTGTAGCCATGTCAAACAGGGCACCTAGAAGAATGTTTTATTTTATAACAATAAACTATCTTCCTCACAATACAACAATAATAATAAAGCCACCAACACAAAATAATTACAATTCTTAAATTGATGACAAAAATACCTGTAGGATTTACGGCTGGTTTGAAAAATACAGGTAACTTTATGCTTCGAGTGGGCACTTTTGTCACACGCAGTAATCACTGCACAATGAGACTGCCGATTGACTGGCTCACTCAACTCGTGCATGAAGCGCGCGCGCGCCTCCCTAACCGAACGGCTGGTGGAGGAACCTTGGAGGGGAGGCAAAGCGCTTCGAACAGAGGCAGGTGGAATTGCCAACCGCAGGGGTGAGGATTTTTAACTACAATTCTAGTCTTTCCTCCATGGGCACGCGCTCGGAAGTAATACATTTTAGAACAAGATGCAAAGATACGACTTGACGATGCTCGCTGACATTTAATCTTTCTGGAAATGTTTTCTCATTAAGTAGCTTCAGAGCACTAGCCTAAAGATAAAGACACAAACATCAACTAAGTATGTAAAAGTAGAAATAAGTAAGCCAGTCATCACGAAGTTTCAATCACACGTGGTATTTCGTGGAAGAGCCACACTCAAAGGCCCAAAGAGCCGCATGTGGCTCGCGAGCCGCGGTTTGCCGACCACTGCCCTATGGTATTCCTTTAGTTAAAAAAATAATAATAATTTTACTTCCAAAAACACTTTGGTATTACTTTAACTAAAGGAATATCATAGGGTAAACCGCAAAGATGGCAGGAGTCGGGGTCTCTCGGACTCCGGTGGACGACGGGGGGGACTTCGTCCTCCTCTGTCCGTCGGCTGAGCCCTAAATGGGGGAATACTTTTTTAAAATATTTTCGATGATAGCAAAAAAAAAAAAAAAAAAAAAAAAAAAAATCCCATTCCTTAAAATTTTCGGCTGATTCCAAATATATAATTTGTTTACTGTAGGAGCTGCCGGTCTCTAGTTACATACTGAGCATTAAAAAAATCTGACCATATACTATACTATATATATATATATATATATATATATATATTATATTATATATATATATATATATATATATATATAAAACTTATACATTTTTTATTTAGTTACCAATAAATTATATATATTATATTATATATATATATATAATATATATTTTAATATATTATATCATATATAATATATATACTAGATAATATATATATATATATATATATATATTATATAATATAATATATATATAATATATATATATATATAATATATATATGTATAATATATTATATATATATATATATATATCAATATATATTAGTATATATATATATATATATATATATATATATATATATATATATATATATATCTATATATATATATAATATAATAATAATATACAACACTCATTGTGGACACAAATAATAAATATTCGTCGAATAACTAAAAAATTAAAATAAATGGAAATTTAAAAATAAATCAATCCAATTTTTAATTTTTCTTTACCTAAAATAAAAAATCATTACCAACCATTCCAATACTAAATTATTTTGAGGGATTGTGGTTTACTTAAGGTATATATATATATATATATTATATTTATATATATATATATATATATATTATATTTCTTATATATATAATATTTATATAATTATATATTATATATATATATATTATAAGGCACTTTCCCTTTAAAAGAATGTTACATAAAAATACAGATATTGAAACGCTGAACACTAATCGTCTAACCATGCACTGTGAAGTGTTAACTTAAACTCCAATAGAAGAAGAGAAAAAGTTGCCACCATTTGGTTGCTTTATTATATCAATGGTTAATTTTATATGTTAATTTGTTTTAATTTTTTTTTATTTTTTTTTAAGGGGCTCGAGACGTTGGGACAGAGGGGGGGACGAAGTCCCCCCCGTCGTCCCGCGGTAGGCCGGAGAGACCCTGACTCTTTGACATCTTGGCGATTTAATCTTGGGTATATTCTTTAGTTTTTTAAAAAAAGAAAAAACTGTTATTGGCAACTTGTCGCTCTATTGCCTTGGAATAATCGAAAAAAATCGATTCATCGCTCGTTCGACTATATATCGTTACATCCTTTTTAAAGGGAAAAGTTCTATCTATTATATAATATATATATATTATATATATATATAGTATATATATATTATACTTATATATATATATTATTAGTTATATATATAATATATATTATAGGAACTTATCCTTTAAAGGGTAGTTAACCGATATATCGACGAACGATGTAATCGATATTTTTTCGATTATTTCAAGGAATAATGCGTTAAGGTTGCCAATAAGTTTTTTTTTTTTTTAACGAAAGGAATACCCAAGATTAAATCGCAAAGATATAAAGAGTCAGGGTCTCTCGGCCTCAGCGGGGGACGACGGGGGGGACTTCGTCCCCCCTCTGTCCCTCGTCGGCTCGAGCCTTAAAAAGAATAAAAAGAAAATTATAAAAAACCCACATATAATAAAAAATTTAAATAAAAATAACATAATAAAAAAAAGCAACTTGTGGAAACTCTCGGGATGTTTCTATTGGTGGTTTAGCTAACACGTCACACTGCAGGGAAGCATGAGCAGAGTTCTGCGATTTTTTTGTAACAATATTGTTTTATTTTCATTTATCTATCTATTTGTTATTATTAATTTGAACAATATATTTTAACTTAAATTATTAATTTTATTTCAAATTTATTTATTTTTTCAATTTCTTTTTAATTATATTAAATAGCAGCTTCTAATTCATTTTTTAATGAATCCCTTAGACTAAATAAATTATAGGACACAGACACGTTAACACTCTAAAATGTCCTACTAAATACTGTTGACGCATGCGCTAACAAAAAACACTGTAGGGTTCGCATAGGGTTCGGAGATATTTCGATATCATGACTATTTATCTAATTCTTTTAAAGGAGTAGTGCCTATTATAATATATATATATAATATCTATATATATATAATATATATATATATATATCTATATATATATTTATATATATATATATATTATATATATAATATATTAATATATATATATATATTATATATATATATATATATATATATATATATATATATGAAAAAAAAGTTGTGAATTAAGGATATTCAGAATACGAAATAGTTTAAAATTAAATAAACAAAAAATTTATTGAAGATTTGGTACCACTATTTTACGTCTAAATGATACGTGTGACGAATTGAAAAAAAAAGTAAAAAAAAAAAATAAAATAAAATGAAATTCAAAATAAGAAAATTAAGTTTTGGGAAAAATATACCTTTTGGAATACGAATTCTCGGAATGGGCTGAAAAAATTTAAATATCTAGAAAACAGACTCCTGAAAATTGGAGATATTCGAAGGATACATATTTAACAAAAGTATTGGCAATAATAATCCGCATTTTAATTAAAATTATTTCATATTAAAATGAAAATGTAATTAACAAAAAGAATATTAAATGCATAACAAAACTCTTTCTATTTTGAAATAGTAATTTAAATGCTCTGATTAAATCTGTTGAATTGTAATTGAATTAGTGTGGTGCTACTTTTCCCTATATTACACGAGTTATAATATATAATTTAAAAAATTTACACATTCCCTCGTAATTCGTTACTCAAACGAAACCATCCACCAAACTTCTCATTTACAGTATGTTGAGTATGATTCATACGTGCTATCGGTTAAGAAATTTTAAGTTTTAGTTCGCTAAAAATCTGAAGCCTTCTTCTAACAATGGCTGAACGATATTAGTTTATTAAAAATTTAGGTGATAATTTACATCGGGCTGAAAGAAATCGTAATCCGTATAAATAGCAAACAAATGATACTGTTTTATAAAATTAGCAGCGTTAAATTCTTTTTAACGATTTAGAGAGCTCTCCTAGAGGCGATAGGTTATACAAACCTACGTTATCTCAAGTAAACAATCCTCTTTTACATTCTTTGCTTCCTAGATTGAGAGAAAGTCAAGTAAGGAGAAAACAAGCATTTTAAAATACGTTGACAATTGGAAGTTCAGCAAAAACTTTATAAGAAAACCCATTGAGTAGAAATAATGAATTTTTTAACTTCTTAGGATTTGGGTTAGCTGGAAAGTGATGTCAAAAAATATTCTATAGACAGCCTACAATTGCTACACCTTTAGCTTACCAACTTAATCCTGGAGCTGACAACGAGTGGACACCAACTCTGGGAGCTTAAATTGCAACCACGTAAACGACAAAGGAGAGAACCGGAAGTATTACTCCAACAGATAGAGGAACAACAACAGCAAGATTACCTGAAAAGACTATTCTTCCTACTGCTACGGCTAAGACTCCTACAACTTTGAGTAGGACATCAATATTAGATTAAACTAGAGAGACGACACCAAGAACTTCTGCAAGGACAACGCAAGACGCAGCCACTCCATCAACAACTGTTGAATCAGTAGCACCTGGATCAACAAGAAGAACAACAGCAACCACAACCGCAACTCAAAGAATTAGTACCGATGGTCCTCCGTAGAATTACTACGGCACTGTAAGTGGGGCAACTCAAGCAACTACTACAGTTGCAACTAAAACTGCGTCAGTGGGAACAATAACTGAGCTGCCAACCACTACTAGAACAGAGTCAGGATCTGACGACGTAGAAACACCCACGACTATAACCTAAGAAGAAAGCGAAACATAGACGACATTGTAAGAGTCAAGCCCAAGTAAAAAGAGTAGAACTCCTTCTTTATCATATTCTGGAACTATGACGGATAAACCAACTACTTCAACAGAGTTCACAACATATAAGCCAAAAGAGAAATCAAGTAAAGTATCTTATAAAACGACATCAGCAAGAAGTCCGACATGTAGAACGTTCCCCAAAAATGGCTCTGTTAGCCCCTGTTACCAAAAAGGATTCAAATGCATTTTTAAATGTGATTAGGAAAAGTCTTCTGTGGACCAGTGCTGTTGTCAGTGTCATTTTTCAGTTTGCTAAATTCCGATAATGTTAATTCCAAACAAAACAAATAATGAATGTTAATGTATAAGTAAGAGTTTTGTTGCATGTCCTCTTACTTGTTAAAGTCAGACTGCACCGAGTTAAACATGTTGTATGCCAGTTGCTCAACAATCCTGTACAAATTTTCCGAACTTTTAGCAGTAAAGAGGCTTTTGTTATCCATCGTTCTAGTAGTAAACTATTCAACAGTAGTCTTAGTTTAACCTTATGACAAATCATCCAAAACATGGAATGTAGAATATGCAGTTTAGACTATTCCAGCATATTCCTGCAAATAATTGTTGAAAAGAAAATTTAAAATGTTCTAAACAATTACTCTTCTTTCTCAACCATTTTTTTATTCAATTAAATTGTTGGCAAAGATTAAATACTTGTAGTAAAGATCATTCTTTCTTGATTTCAAGTTAAAATTTTCTTTTAATTAATTATTTTTACTTATGATTCTTGATAATAGGGAGAACAATATTGGTGACTGCGAAAAGAGAAATAATATTCACATGATAACTAATAAAATTATATTTGTCAAAATTTTCAAGAAAATTATATACCATTATATTTTTACTTGTTTTTTTTTTACCCGTTGATATAAAAGAAGAACTTTCCGAAGGTATTTCAGAGTTTTAAGTAATATATTTATGCCATGTGTATATTAATATATATATATATATATATATATAAATATATTATATTTATGTATATAATATATATATATATATATATTATATATATATATATATATAATAGATAATATTAAATATATATATATATATAATATATAATATAATCCTTTTCAAGGTGGGACAGAAAATAATAAAAATAATAAAAATATTTAAAGATATTTCAGCCTTCTTCATTTGTCTTTGACTTCAATTTATTTTTATTTTCCTAGAGACCTCTTCTACCTCTTCATCCATTATCATCGAAGAATCTACATTAACAAACTAATTAAAAGAAGTTTCTTCTACCTCTATCTCTTCTTCGTGCTTCTTATTTCCTCTTTTCATTCTTAGTGACTAACCTAGAGCTCTTTCGTTTAATGAAATCTCAAGAGTACTATAGCGTTAATATTTTGCTTTTCCACTTCTTCTTCCTCACTGTGTTTCTCTTCTTTTTCATTTTTCAGTGTTTCTATTCGCATTCTGCGCTTCTTCTACATTGATTAAAGAGTATTCAACAACCTTTTGACTTCCTTTTCTTTTCTTTTTTTTTCCTTTGGTGGTTCTCTAGTTTTGTCGACATCATTAACAATGGAGTTTCCATTCAAACCATAGCTTCACTACGATATGTATATATAGTTCTATATTATATCTATATATATATATATATTAGATACATAGTATATATATATAATATATATATAAATAATATATATATATATATATTAATATATATTATAATATATTATAATATTATATATATATACTATATGTATATAATATATATAATCATATAGATAATATATATATATATAATATTTGATAATATATTATATATAATAAAAATTATTTTACATTATATATATATTAATATATATATATCATATATACTATTATACTATATATATAAGTGAATAAGTTAAATACATAGATAGGAATCGGTATTATATATAGAGAATGGATATATGACAAGCCTGATAAGGAGATCCATTCTCACAGAGTTAGGGCACAGGCTAGACCGGCATTTTCTTTTTTTACTTGCATAACTCCTGGACCAGTTAGGAATTTTGTTCAACATCTATCAATGCCTTCAGGCAGCTTTGGAGACGTTTTAATGCAAAAGGAAGGATACTATTTTCATTGAAATAGTGAAAACCCTACCTGAGTATAAAACTCACATTGCGCCGAGAAAGAGTTTTTAGAGTGCTCCAGGATCAAGAGTTTCCAGAAGGAAGAAGATGCTGGCCAACTGACAGGGTAAAATTCTATGGATGGTGGTGTGGTTAGTAATAATACAATATTTGTATATATATATATACTATTATATATTATAATATATAAATATATACTAATATATATATATATACTATATATAGTATATAGATAGATATATTTATATATATAATTACTAATATATATATATATAGTATATTAATATTCTTTCCTTTTCCCAGCTTTTCTTCAGTCTAGTATTTTTCCTTTATATCTAACTAATTGGTGTTATTTCGAAAGGTCAGAAACTCGTACTTTGAGAAAAGATACTTCAGTGTATCTAATAGGCAACTATTCACAACAAATTATAGGTGGAAAACTACCCTCCATGAGACAAGTTTTATGTGTCCTTTTCTCCAACCCTCGTGAAATGAAACTAACTCTTCGACAGAGTGCAAAACTAGTCATTGATGAAATTAATATTTTTTGGAACAAAGCTCGTATTCCGACGAGAGATGCTCAACATTGTATAAAGAAATTAGAAGGTGTACATGAAGAGTTAAGAGATTTGCAGAAAAGCTCTAAACGAGGAAGGGAAGCTATAAAAAAAATGAAAGAGCTTTTGTTAAAATCTTAGACAACTTCTTTGATATTGCTCATGGAAACGCTCTTAGACTGATAAAGTTGGATTAACATAAACAATTCTTAATAAATCAAAGGAAAGAAGATAGACAAAGATTTACGCATGGTATAGATTTCAATTTAACAGCAAAGGAAAAGAAGATTAACGAACGGAAAAAAAGGAAAATGTTGCAGATAGAGAAAAATCGAAAAGTTCTAGAATTTATAGGTGAGTGTAAACAATAATGTTCTTTTAACTGTTTTTAACTATTCAAAGTATCCATTGTACTTACTAAAGTAAAACTCCTGAATAAATTACTTAAAAAATTTTATACTATAATATATTTCATCTACAAGTTATTGAAACAGTTTAAATAACGAAGGGATTTTGGCAGAAGCAAATTGGAATCTAAGCAATAAAGGAATTTTGCTATTTGCAAACATGTGGAAATGTGTGATTTATTGCACGACAAACAATTAGATTTTTGAAACGATTCATACTTCTGATTTTCTTTAAAAAGAACACAAACAGGGAAACAAAATGAACACACAAACAATGTTTTCATTTGCAATCAATTAAAGTCGTAAACTAAATGCCGAAGGAGAAATAAATTAATACAAGAATATAATAATAAATTGAAAAAAAATGAGGAACAAAGAAAATAAATTCTTACAGTTGTCGGTGCATACCGTAAACGTCCCAGAAATATATCAAAAATCCTAAAAAAAAGTAGATTCTTTATTAATATATTATAATCAAATCTAAATAAATAATATGAATCATAACTAATGTCAACGTCCAATTTATTTTTGTGAAGATAATAAAATTTTCCATTCTGTTATGATTTCCTATTTTTTGACCTCGTGCGCAATTTAACCTAAACGAAATTAAATATATTTTAAAATACAACATTTTAATTAATTAATATATAAAAGAGAAAACAAATAAATGAAATTTCATGATAATGGTCAATTCACATTAATTTGTAGCAAATAATAGATTTTCCATTCTGAGAATTATTTGTTTTGAATTACTTAACCGTATACTAATTTATAATATTTGAAACACGTGTTTTCTCTTCAATAGTAACATATTTTTGATGGGTGAGGTCAATGAATTTTAAATTCTTAGAATTGGGCACCCTAAAATTATTATATGAGATATATATATTAGTTATGATATATAATATATATATTATATATAATATTTATATTATATATCTATATATTATTATATATATTAATAATATATAATCTATTATGTATTATATCTTAATATATAATATATTATATATATATATCTATATATATAATATATATATTTATAATATATATATTATTATATATTCATATTATTATAAATGATATATATTAATATACTTACTATATTATATATTATAGTATATATATATATATATACATATAATATCAATAGTTATATATAATATATATATATACTTATATAGATATATATATATAATAATATATATAATATATATATTATATATATATATATAATATATATTATAATATTAATATTATGTATATATTAATATATATATATATATACTATATAACATATTATATATATCTATAATATTATAATATTATATATATATTTTAAAATATTATTCATATATATATATATTATATTATATATACCTATATTATAGATATATATATATATATATATTGATTAATATAATATATTATTATATATATATCGATATTATATATTATATATATATATAAGTATATTTGTATGTATCAATAGCGGTTAATTTTTTTTACTTCTACTTTTTAGGAATTTGTGATTGCCTAAAAATGTAAGGAATTAGTTAGCGTTTCATAGTCAGTTAGGCGAGTTAGGTTAGTTGTTAGGTTAAATTTAGGTTATATGAATTCATTTTATAATCTAATAAACTTAATATACTAAACCTTATCCTCATATATATTATATATTAGTATATATATATTATACTATATATATTATATATATATATATATATATTACTAATTATGATAACTATATATATATAGTAGCGACCGTGACTGATCAATCTACTCACTACTCATCATTGAACAAACTCAACGACTCGAATCATCAATTATCATTCCCAAATTGAGTCCTATCAAAAAGTGGTACTTTTGTATTATACGTATATATATATTACTATAGTATATATATATATAATAGTATATATATTATACTATATATATATTATATATATTCTAAATTATATACATATTTATATATAATAATTATAAATATATATTATTATATAATTATATTTATTAGATATATATTTATATATATATATACTAGTATATATACTATATATACAAAATTATTATATAATAATATATTATTATAATTCATTATATAATATTAATAATAGTATAGTATAATATATTATTATAATAAAATTTTTACTATAATAGTATATATATATATAATTATATATATATATATGTATAATATAATAAATAATAGATATATAGTTATATATACTTTATATAATATATATAACAACTACATATATATATATATAGTATATATTCTAATATATATATATATATATATATATAGTATATAGGATAATATTATATATATATATATGTAGTATATATTATATTCTTATATATATATAATTATATATAATTTATATATATATTATGATATATATAGATATATTATATAATTATATTATATATATAATATATATATATATATATATATATGATTAATATATATATTATCTTAATATATATTATCATATATATTAGATATAATTATATATATATATATATATATTATATAAACATAGATAGATATATATATATATATATATAATATATAATAATATAATATATATATATACTACAGTATTAATATATATAAACATATTAATATATATATATATATATATAATATATATTATTAATATATACTTATATATATTATAATATATATATATATATAAATATATCATATATATATATATATAATTAGTATATTATATATCTAAGTTTTAATTTTTTTTTTAGGCTAGATTAACTACAGACGGGCCACAGATGTACAGAAAAAGTAAATTGCACAAAAGCAATATATTTTTGTATTGTAAAACACCCCTAAAGCATCTTACCTTGTGGAGATCGAACTGGCCCTACAGATATTCGTACAATTTTGACCATTTGGGGCAAATTTTTTTATTTTTTTCATTTTGGTACCTCCCATCTTTTTTTTTCCTTGGGGCCCCCCATTGCTGAGTATTTCACTTACCGGTACCCGTTTGGCCCAGCCGAGTGTGACGGGGAAGCCTGCCGGAGAGTTAAAGTTCTAGACTGCCTCACTCATCTGGGAAGCTTGTTGCTTCAGAGAAAAGTTGGTGGGTTTCTTTTGTTCGATCTGGTCTGGTGATTCAACACTTGAGATGTATCTGCTGTGGTCCAGGTTCGGTTCCCAGTAGGTGAAATGCTATTAGGGTTATTAAATTATTCAATATATATTGATAATATATCATTATATATATATTTATATAATCTTTATTATATATATATAATTCATAAAAATATATCATAATATTATAGTTATAATATATATATATATATTATATGATATATATTATATATGATAGTAAGATATTAATATCTTTACTATTACTTATATCATGATATTATATATATATATATTTTATATAATATCATATATATTATACTATTATAATATTATATAATATTTTTTTATTTTTTCGGATTATCACAACGCTCACGAGGCAATCCTAGCCATGTCTAGTTTTAAACAACAAAAATTCAACTAAAACAAATTACGCAGATGAGCACAGACGCGGGTCTTTAAAGTAGGAGATTAATTGAGTAGGAAACACAGAAGATGGAAGAGATTTCCACAGAACAGAGGGGCAGGACAAGAAGGAGGCACCGCACGAACTAGGCTGAGGAGTTTGCGGATATCAACACAAACTATTGTGCCGACACAGCACCGCTTGTCTAGAGGGCGCTCTTAAAGATTAGTGGCACGGAGTGGACAAGTTCCCTCGGCACTTGCCGCTACGGGTACCTATGAAAAGAGATAAAGCACCAACATCGCGCCGCAAAACTAGAGGGTCAAGTGCACTAGAAAGAAACGGACAAGTTGATAAGTCTTTTTGCCATTGACTCGACCCTATCCAAAGCCGGGTGAAACCTGAGCCCCCCAGATATGAGAGCAGTACTCCTACAAGGGCGGATGAGGCCCTTGTATAACTGGTGTAACTGTGAAAGAGGAAAAAGTCTCGGCGTCTAAACAGATTACTACCATCTTCCTTGGGCCGCACTTAGCTAACCGTGTTCGATGTGAGGTTGCCAAGACATTTTTTTGTTATATGTTAGGCAAGAGTTTATTTGTCGACAGAGAGACGAGGGAAACCGTCGAAAGAGTATGAAGTTAGTTAGAGGGTTGTCTTAGAGAGGGATGATTGTAGAAGTTGATTTAGAATTGAATATTCACAAGGTTCAGACGACCCACCCGAAATTCTATCCCAGTGCAAGCGAGAATAGACTCGGAATATAAGACGAGACGGCATATTCTAGAAGTAAAGAAGGCAAATTGAATGAGTTGAAGAATGAAGGGTCGACGGCATACGGCATATGAGTGAATAAGTTAGATGTGCAGTGAGAAGATCATTAATGAAAAGTAGGATAAGTAGGAGAGAAGGACGAACCCTGAAACACCATATGACATAAGAAGAGAAGTCGCCCCTCACAACAGCTGATATGAGCGATTTGAAAGAAAAGCGAACATAGTAAGCAAAGAGAGGAACCAAAGAGGGAAGCTTGTGGAGCCAGTGACGCGTGCCATCCGGTCAAAATGCTTTTGATAGTTCACGCCCACCACGCAAGCTCCCGTTCCTAAGGGGGAAAACATAAATCAGTAGATATGAAGGTAGTAATCACCAGTAGACTCGAGCGCCGAAAGCCGTATGGCGATCATAGAAAAGTGAATGAGATTCCAGTATGATCTAAGAATGAGAGTTGAGAAGAGTTTCAAAATCTTAGATAGAATACATGTGAGACTAGGGCGATAGTTAGAAGATCAGAGCGGCTTCTTTTCGAATAGGTGGACATGTGCGTGCTTCCAACACTGGGATTGCTAGTATTGAGACATAGAGAATTATAGCGGATTGAAACGAGGGGGAGAGGTTACGGACCCACTCCCTCAAAACTCGGGGGAATGCATCGGGCCACCCGCTTCTAACGATATCGTAGTTTCAGAGCCCATGTCAACCGATCGAATGTACATCAAGCAAGGCTGGAACCGTAAGAGAAGCAGGAGAGGAAGGAATGCCAGAATCCGTCAGGTTGCATAGAGGAAATAGAGGCCGAAAGAGATTGCCATTTCAGTTGGAGAATTGGCAACAGAACCATCAGAGCGAATAAGAGGAAAGACAGATTTACAGAATTTTTTAGAGATGTTTTGCAAGAGAGCCAGAAAGATTTGTCAAGTAGGAGAACGAGGTTAGCGCACTTTTCGTTTGATGAAAGCCGCTTTGCTCGTCGAGAATCCATGCAACGATTTCTAGCAGATGAAAATCCTTGGTGTCTAATGGAATTATATTATATCTATACATATACTATCTATTATAATAATATTATATAATATATATATATAGTATATATATTATATATTACTATAATATATATATATATAAATACTATATATAATAGTATATATATTATAATATATATATATATATATAGTTATCTTATGATATAATATATATTTATATTATTATATAATAATATAGATATATATATTATATTATATAATTATATATAATATATTATATTATATATATTAATGCTCGAAAGTTTCATTATTTTTATATTATTCTATAGTAATATACTATATATATATATATATATATATATCATGTATATATATATATATATATATATATATATATATATATAAATTTATGTTGAGAGTTTGTCCATATTTTTTTTACATTTCTGTTACTTCTAATAAAATTACCTTTTGCAAGGGTAACAGTAGATATTTTTTATTGTTTTCTTTAAAATTTTATTTAATTATGTTAATTAATATTTTTTAATCAGACAAATTTTAAATAATATTTTCTCTATTTAAAAAATTCTAAGCTTATATTTTTACTTCTTTTCATAAGGAAAGTTCTATTCTTATGTTTTATAAAAAAAAAATTTAAAACATAAATTTTTTTTTTTTTGCGATGAGGAAAATTAATCCAAAAAATTTTAAATATTGAAAAATCTTTGGTCACCATTTCTGCTTGATGTCTACGCGCGAGTGGTGGGTCTTTGCTTAAAGTTTCGCAATGTGAAGAAAATTGACTTAGTGTAGGCTGTTAAGACGATTAGGTGTCTATATAAATGTCTCATAGAATCTATAAAATTGATTTTTAACGCTTAGATTTTAGGTCAACAAAAAGGTTTTTCTTAATAACTGACGGATTTTCTAATATATAACTATCGGATCAAAATCTGGTTTAATTCCCTATCCTATGACTATAGAAAAAGTTGACTAAAAAGGGTTTATTGTGTAAGGTATAAGTTCATTAGCATCGAAGTACCACTCAAATCGTCTCATAAGCCTCTCTGCCGTGTGAGGAAGGCAGGTATTCGCAGGAAAGGTTTATACATGCAGACCTTGTAGATGCATGCTCCTCAAGGATAAATGAAGTTAAAAGAGGAGCAATCAAAGCAACAACAATCAACAACAGTCTTACAAGTGGAGCACGAAAGAACTTAACTAAACTTTTGAGTGAAGAGAAAGTAGGAATAACTCTCATAATCTGCCACTTCATATATAACTATATATATAAAATAATTTATTATTTTAATATCTATACTACTAAATATATATATATATTACATTACTATAGTAGCTCTAATAACTATACTAGATATACATATTATATAAGACATGTTTTTTAGAATAAAATGTAAATGAATTTAAGCTTTTTTGCTCTTTTAATATATATCTAGTAATGTCCCAACAATCAATTTAGTTTTGCCACAGACATTGACATCAACAAATATTATAGGACCTCTGTTACGTTTTACGATCCGTCAGTTTTAATTTTTTTATTTTATTTTATACTAAAGGAATAGCCAATGGATTAACGCAAAGATGCAGGAAGCGGGTTTCGCCTTCCGGAACGCAGGGTTAGAGCAAGTTTTTCCCCTCTCCGGGGAGGATATAAAAATTATAGTTGCCATTTGGTGTAGCTCCCTACGGGGTATGAAAACGTCCCCCTTCTGTTCCCCGTCGGCTCGAGCCCCCTATTATTGTATTTTTTATTATTTTTTATACAATTTTTCAAAGCAGCTTCTATAGTCATTCTAATATGTTGGCTTTTCTGAAAAAGTGTCGACTTTTCGACATATTTCATTTATATTTTTATGTTTTATTTTATTTAATTTTTTTTTTACATTTTTGATATGTTTAAAATAGTCCAGATATATAATTGGTTTTCTGTAAGTGTTGTACTTTACGAGATATTTCAATTTGGTTTGATAAACCAGTGATTTAAAAATATTTAAAATATTTCGAACTTGTGAATTATGGTCCGTCCCACTAAATTCATGTTAGTTCATTAATTTTACTTGCTCAGCCACCCTGCACATAAACAGGCTGTATCAGGAATATTTTGCAACCCTCTGCAAATAAAATAAGGATTTTCAACCCTTAGGAAAGATTATTAATGCCCTCACTTTTTCTCACATCTTTTGCAACGTTCCCGCAAAGCCAGACAAATCAAGAAAATACTTCAAAACCATTGCGATCATAAACTAGCTATACCAACGCAGGTCCACAAGTTCTTAGAAAAATCAGAGGGAAGACTGACTGACTCTCACAGGAAAATCTTACCCCAGGTTAACATCAACTTTTCAAAAACATTCAAACCAGCGCACAACCCCAATAATTTTCACAAGAGACAATAATTCCAACAACAACTACAAGAGCATAAACCAAAATATTCACCTCAACAACAGAAGCCACAAGCAAAATATTTCAAAAGAAGACCGGTTTCCTAAATACAATACCCACAAGCGTGTTTTCATTGTGAAACACTACCAACACTCCACTTAGGAGTGTCCCTTCAATAGTTTCTGCCGACACAGCAATCAACCTCACAAAAGAAGTTCAACTGACCAATGTAGGAACTCCAGGTGGAATCCAAACGATCCAAACTGCCTGAAAAGGAATGCCCCAATTACGAACAAAATTGAATAAGAAATCATAGGAAACACTTGGCAAGTTACTAAAATCTTTCACCCAAACTACAACGGAGTATGCCCAAAAGCTCAACAGTAATATCAACAGCCTCAATTCAGACAATATTTTAGAAGAAATGGTGCGAATAACGCACAACGACCATATTTCGCAAGAATGGTCCAAGCAGCTGATGAAGACTTATATTACTATGATGAGGAAGAAGAGGAACCACAATATCAAGAACGACTAGTAATCACCATCAACAATCGAAGAGAGATGGAGAATATACAGAGGAAAACAGAGAAAATTTTAAAAATGAGAGGACAGAATCACTCCCGGTCTAAACTTCTCTAACACTCTCCTCACACACTTGGAGCGTTATTAACCAAACATGCTAAAGGAGAAATTATTTGGCATAGGTCCCGTCACTGTCCGTTCGGATTCTAGTAAACCCAGTCCGACTGTGCTGTAGCAGGATACTTACGCCATATTAGGAAGTTGGTGCCCTTAACGCGTTTTTTACCCCGTACCACCCCCTCTCTGCGACCTGTTGGATGACAACGTCACAACCGCGTGTGTTACTGACAATGTCGTTGCGAAGTCCCTCCACCCTTTTTAATGCGTTGTTAGCTTCTCCGAAAAGATACTTTACCATTTCTCGATCTCATTCTTACACAATTCTCTATGATAGACAGAATTTTTTTTTTCTTTTCACTTTTTTTTTTGTTGTGATGAAGACACCACAATCAAGCGGTGGTTGCCAGCTTTAAATACTATATAACTGATGAAAATATACCATAATATATATTTATATATAATAGATATAATTATATATATACATATACTATATATATATTATATATAACTATATATATTATAATATATAATAATATATAATATAATTTTTTTGCTTTCATTTGCAGAAAAGATGCAAAATATTTTTTATATTAAATCATTTCTTTTGTTTGTAGTAACCCTATAAAACAATTTTAATATTAGAAATATTTTTTCCTTCATTTGCAGAAACCTACAATATTATATAATTAAATATATTTTTTCTCCTTGTGAATGAAAGGATACACCTATAAATTTAATATGAAATTAAAAAATGCTAGTATATTTTTTTAACATTTTTAAATTTCATTTGCTGAAGTTTTAAACTTTTTGCAATATATTTTGAATTATTGCCTTAAAAGGATCTCTGATTGAACCTGTTAGGTCAGAGGAGCCTTCTTAAAATTACATTAACAACCGGTTGTGTTTTGTTTAACTCATGTTCATTTATATACCTAGGTTTGAACGGCTTGAGAATTGAAACTTATTTATTGTTGGTTAAACTTCGGCATTTATATACTTAAATATTTATCGTCAATGTCTATTTTGGCATAAAAAATTAGCTTAAATATTGAATAAATTTCATATTAATACCGGTACATGTATTTAAATTTAGTTTTTATTATTTAATATAGATAATTTTATTTCTTTTTCATAAATTGTGTATATAACATTGTTATTATGGCAACCAATCCTCAAGACTTGTCTAATGAGGATCAAAACCTTTTTGACGGTGCCAAAAAACAAAGTAAATTGCTCCGTAGTCGTGCCCAAAGGCAATCCAAGATGCGGATTCTCGTGTAGCCAATTCTAATCCGAATGTAGCCAAATTAGAATCATTAATACAAAATTAGGAACTCTTGATCTCAGATTAAGTGACGTGGATAAAAATATTAGCGAATCCCTCGATGAAGACAACGCACTTCTTTATGACTACGAATGTAACAACCGTAACACTGCAATCTTGGATTGTAATAGTACCATTAAAAAAAAATTAAATCTCTTGCTAAACCGATATTACGTCATTCTTCACCTACCACCGCCCCGGCATCTCTTAGAGAGACGGAGACATTTAAATATCATTACAAAAGAAGGGGTGATTCCAATCTCTGCAATAGTTGTGGACCAGCTTCATAACGATCTTAAAACACCAGGGCTTGTCAAAACAACACTAATGCTCAATAAACATCATATCGCCTTGCTAGCCCATTCTCCCCCGTCGGATACCGTCTCGGACTTTTTCATTTTAACAGGGAGAGACAATCTTGCCAATTTTCTCAAATCATATGAGAAATTTAACAATATAAATTTGATAAAGACCAATTTGGGTCATATTGTTTGGGGTCAACTCCCCTTTGCTTCAATTGTCATTGAATCTCAGGTCCCTATTATTCTTTATTTAGGACAGATGTTCTATTTTTTGAACCTATAGTCCGTTTTGAAAATCCTAGTAATAAGGAACTTGTTGCATCTCTTTCTCTCAATGCAAATGAGGAAAGAGATTGTGTAAATATTGTAAATAAAAAAATTTCTTTATCTTCCTCGGCTGAAGATTTTGAAAATTAAAATGGAAGAAGAAAATTATAAAAACTCCACGGACGACTAAGATCATCTGTAGTCTCTCTCTCATATTGGAATATTACCTAATGAACAGTTATAAATCTTAAAAATTGCCCTTGAATCTTTCAAGAAAAAATTGTGCTCTGAGAAAGGAAGATATGTAGTGTCCTTGCCATGGCGCTCCAATCACAATTCCTTTCTTGATAATTATTCTTTGTCAAACGCCGACTTTACAGTTAACTAAAAATCTCAGGGTAGAACCTGAACTCCTTAAATCATATGTTCAAGTGATTAAGGAGCAGTTAACTCGCGATTTTAAATAGGAAGTAAAACCCTC
>JABUQX010055785.1:70000-87994 GCA_015478945.1 Trachelipus rathkii
TAGTTTGATTATCATTTTTGTTCAATCAGTTGAGTAACGTATTCTATACAGACTTCGCTCCCCATTTGAGACAGGTATCCCAGCCCCGCTTATCACGCATATGTTTTCACGCTTTCTTGTCTGTAATATCTCGTATAGACTCCTCTTAGTTTAAACTTGTCACTTACTAATTCTGAAATTGAGTATTAGCACTAGGGACTGGGACCTCATGATTTAAGTTTTCAAAGTATTTAATTTGCCCTGCAAACAGCGATCTAATTTTTTTTTTTTTTGCTGTTGAATTCGCTTAAGCATGTTTTGATAGTATTCAATTCTTCATTAAATGATGCTTTAATTGATGCAATTTCTCTTGTAGATATGATGATCGATAAGTAAATCCAAAGCTAGCAGTTTCATTCTTCCAGGTATTGTAGCGTTGGGAGAGTGGGGAATTAAGAAGTTCGATTTCTTGACTTTCAGTCAAGCTTTCATCAAAGAAATTTCGTTCTTTCCTCATGTCTTCTCAATCCTATTATTCTCCTCTCCCTCTCTCGCTCCTCTTCCTCTCAGTCTCCTCGGACTGATGTTTTAATGCCGTTGTGTTGGCTGTGTTGCTATTTATTATTCTTGCTTTTGTGTGTGCTGTTGTTGTTTATATTTTTGATGGTAGCAACGTTGTCGGAATTGTTTCTGTTTCCTGTCATTTTTATTCACGTTTGTATTATTCAATGCACTGCAATGACAATATCTATTAATATTCTGAATGCGTTTAGAAATTTACGCTTAACGACTTTAATCACTATTTACTTCCCCAACTGACACTGTATTATAGTTTGGCTTTTGGTTGACATTCGACTGGCTTTTTGCACATCTGGGCAGCTCAAGGAGCACTGTGTTAAGTATCATGTCTGCTTCCGATAATAATAATAATACTCAATATAAATAATAATAATAATAATAATATTATTACATAATAATAATAATAATAATAAGTAATATAATAATAATATAATAAATAATAATAATAAATAATAAAAAATCCAAAAAATCCATAATACTTCATTCCTTCTATGGATTTCATAGTTATGCTTACATAAATAATATTATATACATAGAATATGTAGACGAGAAAAGGCTGAAATATCAGGAATTTCGACCATAGAGCCAAATAATAATAATAAAAATAATAATAATTAATATATAATAATAAATAACTAATAATATAATAATAATAACTAAAATAAATAATTAATTAATAATAATTTCAATAATAATAATAATAAATATTAAAAAGACTCCCTAATTAATATAAAATATAATAAAAAAAAAAAGAAAAAAAAAAAAAATAAAATAAAAAAATAAAAATAAAAAAAAAAATAAATAAAAATTAAAAATAAAAACAAAAATAATAATAATAAGCAATAATATTATAATAAATAATTAATAATAAAATAATTATAATAATAATTAATAATAAAAATAATATAAAAATAATAATAATAATAAGAATAATAATAAAATAATATAAAATAAACTAAAACTACCAGTATTAATGATCAAAACATTTTCCACAATATTCCATTACTAATAGTGTGGCCGAACACTGGGATTTTTGCGGCCACCGCACCTGCTCCGCACCGGAGCAGGTGCCAAGCACTTCACCCGCACCACACTGCACTGCCTCTTTTGCAATGCGCACCGCACCGCACAGCACAAGGAAAGAGCGCACCTCACGGCACCGCACCGCAGGATATATATATTATATATAATATATATATAATATATATATATAATATATTAATATATATTATATATATATATATATATAGATATATATATATATATATAATTATATTAATATTATATATATATCTATATATAGATAATATATAGTATATTATATATATATAATATATATATATGATATATATATTAATATAATAAATAATAACTCGTCCTTTCTCATTCTTAACCGAACTTAGGTTTTTAAGCTTTCTGACTTCAAACTCTACTTTGTCACTGCCTACTATCTCTTTCAATTTTCAGCCGAAGGCAGTGGTGCCAAGTTCGCAATGATGTTGTTTGTTCCCTGTCTTTGATTAGAGTTTCCGGAAGTTTCTATCTAATGACTCCAGCTAACCTGTCAAGTCTATCAGTTAATTTCATCTGTTCATATACTGTCTCCAAACTCTAACTAAATCTATTTTATTAAATTCTTCGACTACTTAGCTCCAAATTAGAACCCATCTCTCTCTCTCACATTTCTGAATCAATCCATTCTTTTGGTGATTGTTAATAACAAAAATACACCGCGCGCGCCAATAGCAAATTCCTAAAATCTCAAAATAGGTGAGAAAAACTCCATACAAACTTTATCAATCAGAAATAGAACCATCGAAAGGGCAAGATAGCAGCTTACTATATCATAATCTCCTGATACATACATAGAAATAAGAACCAATTAATAACAAATAAGATATTATTAAAATCTTAGTCCTTCTAAATATATAACTGTTAAATTATCATTCTCCTACCTTAGAGTAACAACTACATAATATCTGTATCTTTTTATCACAAGTCTTCTGAAAGAAAGACCACCCACTACATCGAGAAAAAAGATATATATTGCACTATAATGAAATGCAAATAAAGATAAAAGCCAAAGCAAAGAGATATAAAAACAGGAACGAAATTGCCTATTAACTAACATAATACATTGAAAGCAAAAAAATTTATTAAATAAGAAAATGAAAATACAGAAATTCCAGTAGAAAGAAAAAGAGAAAGAAAGATATCCATTAAGAATAAGAAATAGCAAAAAAGCGCAGACATTTCTCTCTGGCATGGAAGATGTAAGAACAAGAACACCCATGAATCATTTAACACATAAACATAAACTAAGGAAAAACCTGAGTCTACATACTAAGCTATTATCTCAGCTTATCAAGCACGGAAGAATGAACTTTGAAATTATATAGCATCCGTACAAATTACAGAAGCCCTTTATATAACTTAATTTCATTCAAAAGATCGTGCAAAATTATGATTCTCACATGACAACCTAAAAATTCTTTTCTCAGTAGAAAAAATTCCAATAATCTTACTTGACTCAATCTTCCTCACGTCCGCTTTTCTTGACATTTATCAAAAATGTTTCTCATATAGATTTTGCTTCTTCCTCTTCCCTCCTTGTAGTAATCAAACAGCACAACTGGGTTTAAACCTTTCCACCTAAAGCTGAACTCTTTGCATCAAACATTTACTTCTAATTAAACCTATAGACCAAATTCCAGATGCTCTCTTTCATCCCTAGCCTCCCTCCAACTATTTCATAAGCAATATTGTAATTTTCTTTATAGAATTGTATTTTGCTGCATATATATAAATATAATATTATAAATATATATTATATATTATATAAATATATATATAATATATATTTATATATATATAATATATATATAATATATAAATATATATATATATAATAGTATAGTATATATATATATATATAATATATATATATTTATATATATATATATAATACTATACTATATATATATATATATTATTATTATATATATATATATATATTATTATATTATATATATATTATATAAATATATATATATATATATATAATATATATATAATATATACTAATTATATTATAATAGTACGTAGTATATTTATATAATATATATATAGTAAATCATATGTCCCTACAACGAAGGTATGTTACAGCGGTGTACACCTGACGGGTGTTTAAGTGATGAAAAGTGTAGGAATAGGAAAGTTTCGATAATTTAATTCTATTAAGGAGGTGGGATACTGTTTTACGTTGGTGTACCTGTCAAACTGCGCAATACGAAAACCGTCGCCACAAACTAATGCGAATGTCGAATGGGATAATATATTTTTTATGGCTTCTGTGAAAATGCAACATAAAAAATGCAGGTGGGATCTTCCTCTCAACATTTTTTGATACGGTTGTCGTTACCACGCAATGTACCCATAAAAAACTAGACGTCATCCGTAGATATTATCATTTGCGTTAATAAATACAGTTACATGTACAGTGGTAAAAACGACTCAATCGTTACCAACGAATAGTTTAAACGCGGTGAATGTGAAAAAGGTGAAGAACAACATGGTAGTTCAGACACTTCTATATCATACATGGTAATTAATGGACGTTTTAAATGGAGTCATAGCAAAAAATTTACACCTTGATTCATATCGCCAGCATTGCAAGAAGGGAGAGAACGTCGAGGTCGGTTTAACTGTACATAACAGTATTTTACAGCATTTGTCGACAGACGCTTCCATCCACGCGAATAAATGCCTCAGCCCTCTGGCGCCAGGCTTCATTGGCATGCAATGACCAAGTTGTATGCCGTTGATCCCTACATGCGTTGGTTATTCGACGGCGAAGATCATCCGGCGAGGTTACTGGGCCATTAAACCCAGCGTACACGGCATGTTTGAGATACCCCCCAGAAAGTAGTCCAGTGGTGTTAAGTCGGTTGAACGCGCAGGCCAATGGAAATAAACCAGAGTATTTCCAATTCATCTTCCGGAAAGTTTTTCGAGGGTTAGGTCGTCACATATAGCTGGCATTATGTGACTGGGGACCCATCATGCTTGGTATATATTCTTCGTCGTGTCACTTTAAGGCTATATACTCAGGAGGATCAAACAAGGCAAGGTCTTGCAGAAAATGGGAAGATTCGCTGTCCTTCCATGTAAATTTCCCTCGAAGAGTTAAGCCGATAATGCCATCACTATTAAGCAGTACCAACCAAACGTTGATCTGAGTTATTGAGATCTGGTTATGACTAGGTTGAAATGTTATATGGGGGTCTGTTTCCAGTCCGAATGTTTTCGGATGTATCACTGTCATACATGTCGTACTGTAAGCGAAATTCATCTCGTCGCATAAGGATATTTGTCCTCAGTAAGCCGGACATCCATTAGAAGCAATCAAGACAGCCAGGAATCCAGCCGACGTTGTTAGTCCCACTATGCAACCATGCACAATGTTGTGGCCTATATAGGAACATTTTTATGCAACACGAATCCGTCGAGTCGTATGGTTTCCTTTGATATTCCAAGACCGACACTAGCCTGCCGTAATTGTGAGGACGTTGGATTTTCATGGGTTTATAGCAGAACGTCCAGTTCGACGATCGAATGTACGTAACGACCCCTCCCGTATGTGATGAGGGGATTGAACTATCGACCCTGACCTTGAAGCCGTCATGTAAACTCTATTGGCAATGCCTGTGGCTTCCCGGCTCGTTGATGTGGATAACTTGTCCATCTATGCCGGCACTTTCGAGTCATTCCTGTTTTGCGTAAATATGAACACCTGCCACATGTCACGCTTTTCGTCCTGCGTATACTGGTCACGTGGTATGTTCCAAATGTATGGCTCTTTCTAAACAAACAACTCTGAAGTTATACGTTTCAATAACAACTTTATCAAGGGATAATTTGTAGGTTATGACACAACCTCCATATGAAGCTGTTAGTTGTTTGTACACATTCACATGGCCGCGTATTTATTAGGCTACGAATCAAATATAATCTAAAGAGTATGCATTAGTTATTTTAATTTAATTCCTTTTTTAGCTGTATCGATATTTTTAAATACTATTGGATATATCCATTGTATTACCATATCCTAATATTTCATATTGACATGTTTCGGCTTTTGTAGGCACATGATGTCTATGGAGGACGTCTAGTTATTTATGGGTACATTGCGTGGAAACGAAACTAAAGTTATCAAAAATGTCGAAAGAAGCCGCATGAGGTTGCACCTAATTTTATATATTGCATTTCAACAGAAGCATAAAAAAGTATATCATCCCATCCAACATTCGCATGTTGTGAGTGGTTTTGCGTATTGTCGGTGCACAGACACTAACGTAAAATATTCCCATCCTCGCTTGCTTAATCGAATTAATTAATCGAACTTTTTTTACACATTTTCATACTCTAAACATCCGTTACCGGTGATACACCGCTGTAAATTACCTCGTGAGAGACCATATATATATTAATATATAATATAATATATATATATATATATATAATATATATATATAAATATATTATATAATATATATATAGTACAGTATACATTAAGTTAATTAAATCCACATACTTAAACCCACAAAACACCGAAAAACACTGTTAAAAAAAATTAAAATACAACATCCTACAAGTAACAATTTTTATAGAGAAAAATTCTCACGTACGCAATCTCGGCTATTCGATTTTCTGACGAAATAGCGCATTTTTTTAATTGGTTGAAAAAGCATTATTGTAATAATAGCGATTATATTTACACTTTTTGTTTCAATTTTACATAATATTTTATATTTAATTACGTAATATTTTATTCATTGAGCAATTTTTACAAAAACACAAGGAGAAGTCTTTCGTAGCAGGTATAGGCATTTGTAAAGGTTTGTCAATTTCTCTTAATATAAACTCGTGCTTAGCACGAGTAGCACGAGTGTAAAGGAGTGGTGCCTATATATATATATAATAAAGATATTTAAAATATATATATATATATATATATATAGATATAATATATATATATATATTATATATCATAATAATATTATATACCTTATATATGATGTGATTTAGCTTTTAACCCCTAGGTTGCTTTAAATACAGTTCGTACATGTTGATTATGATATCTATAACTCAGCTCGAATCCTATAGTTAATTTTTAAATTATATTAATTACTTTCTACCTGTAGTTCAAACTTTATTAAAGACATCATTTTGCACTTTAATCTGTCTAACGTGAGAACTCAGAGTAGTTTCTACGCTAACTACCCTAGGAATGACTACAACTTTGACACTTCAGAACGCTACTACGATGCTTACACGAAAGCATGAAGGTTTGGCTGTTATCGTCGATGGGTCGGCGATGACGACACAGTTCACTATCGTCTAAACGTTTAATTTCTCTTGTCTCTAAATTTTGTCCGATGTTAATTTTATATTTATAAGCCTGTGATGATATATATTAATATATATAGTATTTATATATATATATATATGTAAAGTATATAATATTATATATAAACCCACAATTAATACCTTTATATACCGATCATTTCTTCTATATTATACAAACCTATATAAATATATTCGTCATAACCATTCTTAAACACTCGTGATTTGCTATACCCTAGTGTTTTGCTTAAATACGTCAACATTACAATGTGTAATATGATATGCTGGAGTTAACTCAGGCTCCAATCCTCTATAGTTATATTTTTAAATTTATATAATATTTTTATCAATTTTATCCTTTTTAATTAAAGTCCCTTTTTAGGTAGTTTCTTGATAAAATTTATCTCCGAGCAGTTTATACCTAACTACTTCAGGAATGACTACAACTTTGGCACTAAGAACGCTAATGATTCCGAAAGATGGGAAGGTTGCTGTTATCGCGATGGGATGAACAAGTTCATTCTGTCTTAAAGTTTATTTTTTTCCTTTTTCTCTTAATTATATTCGGTTAAATTTTTTTATCAAGCCTATGTAACCCTAAGTTATTGTCTTGCCTGATTAATTAATTATAGCCATGTATACCGCTAAGTATTCCTATAGCCTGAGATTGAATTATAGCCTATGTAATGGTAGTATTATGACTTGATTGCTCAGAATGCATGACATCACGTTGTTTTCAAGAAGTTATGCTCGAAGCGTTCGGCAGGCCAGTTTTCTTTGGTTCTCGTTTACCAACAGTTATCAGTAATGTGTAAAAAATATTCTGTGTTTGAAGAGTGTGATATATATGGAAAAAACAAATATCAATATCATTAGCCCCAATTGCCAACTATTTACTGCCATATAATTACAAACAGTTTCTCATGCGAGTAATAATACTGTACTGATAAACAATGTGAATTTTGTAGAATCACAAGATGAAAGCTAGTATTACACAGCCTGCGACTGAAATGTTACCTGGGGTTTAAAAGTTGGTTGTAATCAATTTGATCTCCTAAATCCCAAATCAAGCATTCATATTGCTCAATCAGGTCTAGTTTATTAATACAGACCGAGCCCCTAGATGACAATTCAGAAGAGCTCAGTCTCTACTGACCGCGTGAGCGAGTGGTTGTGGTTGCTGTCTCACTCTCCAACTAGAGTGTTCTTACCTTTTAATCCAATGACTTTCTCATTAGCCAACAGTGTTTAAGATTGTATTTCTAAAGCCTTTCATTTATCTTTGTGAATTTTTTTACAGGCAGATACATTAGCAAAACTTCTAATATTTCATAAAAATGAAATAGAAAGTGTAAAAAAACAGTTCCAGATAAATTATTGAAATATGAATGGTGAAAGTGACTTCTGTGACAGCAATTGCACTTAATGAACGCCCGTTAGTAAAGTTCCTTTACAATGCATATTTTGGAAATAAAGCTAGAGATCAAGACAAAACCTTGCTTCAATCATTAATGTGCTGCAAATAGGCCTGATCATTAGCCTTAAGGCGCCTGGCGCAGTGAAGGCAAAATCGAACTCTTATGTCATTTGGCACTGTACTCGCATGTTGGGAAGAAGGGCAAGGGCACCATACTTACAGACTGCTAGTTTTTGCCTATGACCCATCTCAAAGGTTGATAATACTTTACGAATATCAGTCTTTCACATATCTAGGAGTTATATAACAAATCTCTTTGGCGGTGCCTATTGAAATGTAACTTTGTTATGAAAATAGGTGTATATTCTGTCCTATAGAAACTGTGGTTCAAATGGTATATATATATTATGATACTTACATATTAGTAATTACATAGTAATATATATATTATTATATTATATAATATAGATATATATATATATACTATTATATATATCATATAATATTACTATATATATATATATATATTATATATATATATATATATACACTCTTAAATGTATATAAAAATTGATTCGTATTTTATAATATGGTAACGATTTCCGTAACGCCTGGTTATGCAAAATTGTGTATAAGAGTGTTGGAAACGGAGGGCTCGAGTGAATTAATATATGTTATCCTAGTCCCACTTGCACCTCTATTATATGACTTATAACCATCCTATTCGAACTCTACGACCTCGTCGTCTTAGAACGCCTATATAAACACACCAATATTGTTATTGATTCTATACGAATCGTTATATTAGAAATCAGGCATCGCAGGGCTCCAGCGACCCGTGTTCGGAGCCAAGTCCTCAGAATTTCGGCTTACCAAAGCCTCTCTTTCCTAAAATTCCATTCCATCTGACTCACCTCTCACCACAATTTCAGCCGCTCACTATATTAATGTACCACCTCTATTTTTAACTTGGGAGGTGGGTCCCCCTTCAGCCTGGCACCCAGGGGGACCGAATCTCGTTATTTACAATAAGCTGATACTCACCATTCTAACCCCCCCTCTAAATTGCTTAGCCCGAGTACAATTACTGTACCATGACTAGGACACATTTATATATTCGGAGCCATAGCTGAGCCAGAAGCCGAGCTTCTAAAATCATTTGTCCATAATAATAATAATAATATATAATAATTAATACATAATAATAATAATAATAATTAATAATTATAATAATATAAATTAAATAATAATGTAATAATATAATCAATAATAAAATAGATATAATATCAATAATAAGCCATCAATAATGAATAATTCTCAATAATAGGAAAAAAATTCAGAGACTGAACCAGATTCGTTCGCTCTGGCTAAGAGGCAGTCGGCGTGTCGGAATCGGAATCGGAGCCGCCGAGTCGGAGCCGGGCCGGATCGGAGTGCGTAAAAACGGATTCCTTACAGGTAATTCTTTTTCGACTCAGAATCCTTGGAGCGTAATAATAATAATAATTAATATAATATAATAATAATAATAATAATAATAATAATGAATAATGAATAATAATAATAATTAATTAATGAATAATAATAAAAAATAACATGACAAAGGTCAATTTACCTTATCACGTAAAACACGTTTCTTATCAGTAACCTGCTAAGAACGAGCTACACTGACATATCCTTAGGCTATCGCACGAACTCCCCGGCAATACTACTACTGTGCCTGGGGGTGAGTTGTAAAGAAAGTGAAACAAGTAATATATATATTATATATTATATATATATTAATCTATATAAATATAATATATTTATATTATATTATATAGTAATAATATATATATAATAAATATATATATATTATATATTATATATAAATATATATATATGATTGTTTATATATAAATATATAATAATATATATATATATATATATATATATATATATATATATATAAATATATGATATAATAATATATATATATATTATATATATTATATATATTATATTATAGAATATTATATTATATATATATATATATATATATAATATATATATTAATATATAGATATTATGATCTTACATCTCTCCCAGTAAGGCTCACGAGCCTGTCAGTGGCCAACCTTCCGCTGCCCATTGTGTTCTAATCATCATTCCATCCCGCCAATCCAGCTACATCCATTGCAGGCATCTGGGCTGTCTCCTTAATGAATCCTCCGACTGTATGATCTTCCATCATCTTCCGCGGTACGTTCTCTCAAGGCCGTCACTCCCTCCGTCGATCCAACCTCCACCTCCTACTAGGCAACTCTCCTCTGTTCCTGCATCCTCTCCAGGATAGTCCCCGCCATCTTAGTCTGGCTGCGTCCACTTTTTCATCATGGGTTTCACACCCCCGCTCTCCCTCACTGTCTCGTTTCTCACTCTTCTCTCTGTCTATCCACACTTTTGTTCGTTTCTTTCCCCCCACCGTCCTCAACACAATTCATCTCACGCTTCCTTTGAATTCTATCTTCTGCTTCCTGTCAGCTCCATGATACTCTAGGCACCACATACAACAAGTCAGTATGGGTGTCAAACGTTCCCTCGCTATAATTGCTCTCTTCACCTCTTTGTCATAGTATTTAGTCTTTCAAGATGGGGTAGTTACTGCTCATTACAGTCCTGCCGATACTGCTCCAATCCTTTACTAGTAATTTCCTTTGTACACCCCCTCTCTTCCAAATGTGCTTCCTAGGTTTATATCTATCCACATTTTTTATCTCTCTACCGTCCTACCTTCACTATCAACTCCTCATCCTACCTCCCTGACCCTCTACTATCATTATTTCTCTGCTTCTCCAACCATTCAATATGTATAATCAGCTTCTCTCCAATTGTTTCCCGAAAAACAGCACCATTTGCTACAACCTCTCACCGATCTCCGACTCCAAAACACGCCAAAGCATCATTGCATTGCGATATACCAATGATGTCTCCAGATCATCCATCCTCATAAACTCTTATTTTACACATCTTATGACTGTGTCCATATTCTATAAAAAGTGAGTCGGAGCGACAACACACTACCCCTGCCTTACCCCTTTTATTACCTTCAAACCATTCCGTTCGTTTTATATCCTGTTCCTTACCTTACTTACAGCTATTCACATAATGTACTTCTTACTGCCTTTATCAGTCGTGTCTTCAACTTCATTAATCCCTCTCCAGGAACTATCTCGTCAGCTTCTCCCTGGAGTACAGAAATAAATGCTTCTCCAAATGCTATGAAGGCCATATATGCCTTCTATGTTGTATTCCCAGTTGTCTTTTCCTGTATCATTCTCAATGCGAACATTAAATCTGTAGTGCTTCTGCCTACCGTCATATACCCATACTGCTTCTTCACCTAGAATCGTCGGCTCTATTTGTTGATCTTAATCTTGTTTCATTACGCTTCGCCATGGTGAGCCATTAGTGAGGAGGTTTCTCTATAATTTTTATACAATCTCTGCGTCCCCCTTACCCTTTATAATATGGGAACTATGATTGACCTTCCCAACCTTCCGCACTCTACTCTCACCAACACCCTGTTCAGACAATCTCAGATCAAGGCGTTTCAGGCTCCTCTCCTCCCCCTTCAGCAATTCCAATATGTATCCATCCTCACCACGGATCTTTTCACGCTACTTCACATTTTCCTAACGCCTTCCACAAAATTTCCTCCGCCGTTATCCCTTCTTCTCCATTCCCTTCGTTCTCTCTCCCCTCCTCTCTGCTCCTCTCCTCTTTCGCTGCACCATCGACATGCAGCAACCATCAAGTTACTTCTATTCCACCTTTTGTTTTCCTCCGGGCTACCAATGTTCCACCCTTCTATCTTTGATATTACATACTCCTCCTCTTCGCTCCTCTATACGTTCTTGCCAATATCTAAAAATCTTTTTCTTGCCTTCCTTCATATCATCCATCAGCTCCCTTGCCTAGCTTCTCAGCCACCTCCTTCTTTGCCCTCCTCTTCACTCTCTCCGCTTCATTTCTTGTTTCCACGTACACGGCTCTGGATTGTACACTTCTGTTTTTAAGCCATCTTCTCAATGCTACCATCTTTGTTCACAGCATTCTTTACCTGTTCATTCCACCAAGGGGTATGCTTCTTTCTCACTCCTCCTATCCATTTAATGCCTAGGATTTCCCTAGCCGCTACCTTCACAACACTTCTTATGTGTTCCATTGTTTCATCACCGTTCATCTCCAGTATTTTTTCGTTTACTTTACCAACATAATTCAATCTCTTATCTTGATCTTTCAGCGAGTCTACTTTTATTGTACTCCACTTCTCCTTTACTTGTACTTTCTCCGCTTGCATCTTGTAGATCAAGCTATTAACAGCCGTATGATCTGAATCCATGACAACACCCGGGATCACTGTTTACATCTACTCTACTATTCTTCTATCGAACACTACTAAAAGTAATGCTATTATCGAACTATTGACAAAACTACCTGTCCTATTTATTCCACCTATATCGTATATCTATGTGAATCTTTCGTGTGCCAAAAAAACCATTCATTATCTTCGAGATTTCTCCTTATGCCAGAAAGTTCTATCAACTTTCCACCCTCTGCTGTTTCTTAAATTCTTCGCAAACGTCACAAAATTTCTTTTCCGCTTTCATCTCTTCTTCTTCCCACTCTTGCATTGAGATCACCCATCAGTATTATCTCCTCATCTCCTCGCCTTCCTTTCTTCCCACCTCCACCCTTCCTTCCAACGTTTCCAAGAACATCCTCTTCTCTTCTTCTGATTGGCGCCTGTTTGCGGATGCATATACTTGATATAATATATCTCCTTCCTTTTAATCTCAGTGCTAACTTTGACTATACTCTTTCGTTCACACTTCCTATCCTTAAACTGTTTGTGATACATTGGGGTCCCAATATAACTCCTACTCCATGCTTCCTCACTTCCCTCCTCCACTCCTTTGTACATCAGCACAAATCCACCACCCATCTCTCTTCCTCCTCCTTCTCCTCTCACTCTCATCTCGCCCATCCACACACATCTATCCTCCTTTCTTTCATCATGTCCACTTATCTCCTCTCCTTTCCAGCTGTACGTAGCAATATTCAAAGTTCCCAAACCTCACTTAACATTTGTATTAGTCAATTTCTTATTCCAAAAACGTTTCCGTGGTCTATATCCAAAAGGTCGATCGTATTCCGAGGCTGGTCCTTGAGTGTTACAAGCAATTCGATTTCAGGCAGCGGCCTTGCTAGGCCAGTCCTCCCTAGCATAGCTCCGTAGTCGAATCCAGGGTTGCACCGGACCATGGACGTGGAGTTGGTCCTTTGCACCCCTATCATATATATAATATATATATATTATATATTATATATATATATATATTATAATATAATATATATATATATATATATATTATATTTCGCATTACTTGTCGCATTCACAAATATTGAAAATAAATTATTTGCCATTCTCACTCGGGAAAACTTAATGCGATTAGAAAATGTTCTGATGGAACTTGTTAAAAATTTAACATACTTTTGTTTGTGAGAAACTGACTAGTGCCATCTCAGGTAGATGACAGTTATTAAGTAACAAGTCGAAATCTAGCAATATTCAATATTGATAGCTCGTACTTGTTAAGTATATTCGCTCGTCGAAACAACTGTATGGAAGCAAATTTTTCAATGGTTATCCTTACTCCAGTGTGGTTTCGGAATTTAATTCGATATGTTCCCATGACAACGCAAACCGAACACTTTGCAATCGTAATTATTCTCGAAAGGAAGAATGATATCTGGTTTAAGAACTATCTAAGCAGCAAACACAAAGGAAAATGTAGAAAGGAAAAGAGTAAAGGATCCCCAATTCCAGCTAAGCACGAATCGATTATTCTTGAAACTATATAAAATACAAATATATGGGACAATGAAACGAAAAATCATAAGGGATGGGATATAGTAAATTTACAGAAGTGTATAGTAATGGATGATCTGCTTCGCCACGTTGAAGATTCTTGTTTTGTACGGCATGCGAAAGATCGGTCTCTTTCAAACACTACTCAAATTAAAACTACAGAATATTTGAAAAAAAAAAGGTATGATAGAATTAAAAAACTAAAGTTTCAGAATTAATACCCTCTATCAAATAATCATTCAATAGCTCTTCTCCACCGACGATGGTCACGATACGTAAAATCAGCAGTTTTTGTTTCTCTGAAGTAGTCATGCGGAGACAATATTCAGAAGCCAAATTTGTGTCGTGCTCAGAACCTCTCACTGAACGTTATACAGGTGAACATATCAGTGACGTTATAATGGAATGTTGTCGAATTGGAACCTATCCCCAGATGATGTCCATTGTGTCATGAGAGATGCTTGTTCCAATTATAAAGAAAATGAATATTTCTTTCTTGAGTGAACAACACAAATCCGTCAGTCATCAACATTAGAAATGTTGTGACATCTCAAAACAAGAGTCAGCAAAGTTCTCTCAAATATAGGGTCCAATGTGCGGCACACTTTAATCTTCGACCATGCTCGAGTAAGAACTAAATAAAACATACAGGCCAGAAGTAAAACTGCTAACTTTCAAGTGAATACATGACGTTACTCAGAATTTATGTTAAGGTTGCAAGAACTAAATCTCTCTGCCAGTACGGCCGCTCTGATGGTAAAATAAATGTCGTCTTAACATACCATGACAATTCTATTCTAACCAATTGTATCATTGTACTTCAAGTTCATTTAAAGAACATCGTTATGATGAATCAACACTTGTTTCATTCTCTGCGAGATAACTCTGAAGAGAGTATCAATATCCTCTTAGTGGCAGTCAAGGAATGAAACTGATGAGAGAGGGACTATATCCCTCGCACTTTTCTCCTCAAATTTTGCATTCGGTTACATTTGTTATTGTACCATTAATGCATGGGCAATAAAATTCGTAAATCGGAAAAACTATGTTTTAACCTATCAATTCGGTTAATTTTGAATAACCTCAGAATAGGAATATCAGACGTGCAAGCGTGTTTGTACCAAACGTAAAGTGATCCTACATCGGTTAATTCGATGCTTTCAAAATAGAAGATAATTGTAAATCTTTCCTTCCACTGGTTATTTCGCCGATGGAATCTATAGCCAAAACACCTACCTACATAAGGCGGCATATATATATATATATATATATAATATAATATATATATTTATATATATATATACTATATACTTATATATTATATATATATATATATAATATATATATATATATATATTATATAAATATATATATATTATATATTATATGATATATATGATACTAATATATATATATATATATATATATATATATACTATATATATTAATATATATATATATATTATTAATATATAATAGTATATTATGATGGGACCATTAATCGTCATCGTCATCGTCATCGGCAAAATCGGCATATTTTTTTTACATCGTAATCGTCATCGTCATCGGCAAATTCGTTTCTCCATCTTCTACCTCTCTTCTCTCCAGATGTTCCCGCCGGCGAGCTTAATAATTGAACAAACATATAAAGAATTTTGGAATAATATAAAACTCAAATAATAATAATAATAATAATTAGTAATAATAATATAATAATAATAATTATAAATAATTAATAATCAATTAATATAATAATAATAGATAATAACTAATATAATATAATAAGAATTAATTTTATATATTTATATATATAGTAATTATTACCTACAATTATATATATAATATATTACTATATATATATATAGTATATATATAGTATTATAATATATATTTATATATATATATATATATAGTATAACGTATATATAATTATATATAATATATATATATACGGTGAGAGAGTGACTTTGATGAGTTGACTGAAATGTGGCAGGTGCAGCTGGAGAAGAGGAAGGGGAGGAGAGCAGGAGGAGAGAAACGAAGAGGGAGTGGAGGAGGAGGGAATAACGGAGAGGAATTTGTGGCAAGCGTTAGGAACTGAAAGCGAAAGGACTCCTGGTGAGGATGGGATACATATTGATTTGCTGAAGGAGGGAGGAGAGTGGCTGAAAGCCTTGATGAGATTTCTGAACAGGTGTTTTGTGGAGAGTAGAGTGCCGGAAGGTTTGGGAAGGTCAATAATAGTTCCATTTATTAAGGTAAGGGGGACGCAGGATTGTAAGAAAATATAGAGGATCTCACTAACTTGATCACCTGGCTAAAGTATATTATAAGAATTATTAGAAGAAAATTTGAAGATGCAAAAATAGAGCGCAAGATAGGTGAAGAGCAAGTAATGGGCTACAGAGGTGGCAGAAGCACCACAGATTTAATGTTCGCATTGAGAATGATATAGAAAAGACATTGGGAATACAAAAGAAGGCATATATCGCCTTCATAGACTTGAAGAAAGCATTTGATTCTTACCAGGAGAAGCTATGGAGAGTTCCTGGAGAGGCGATTCTGAAGTTGATGACAGACTGAAAAGCCAGTTAAGAAGTACATACTGTGAATAGCTTAAGTAGGAGAAGAACAGATATAAAAACGAGAATGGTTTAGGTAAAAACTGGAGAAGGCAGGCTAGTGTGCTGTCGCCGATACTGTTTATAGCGTATTGGACACAGTCATAAGAGGTTAAAGGAGACGTTTAGAGGAGTATTGACGGAGAATCATGGTATACCAGATGATTTGCGTGTGTTGGAGTGGAGAATGGTGAGAGTCTGAGCGCAAGATGGTGCTGTGTTTCGCAGAAACAATATGAGAGAAGCTTGATTAAATATGAATGTGGAGAAAACAGAAATAATGATAGTAAGTAGTGAGGAGGAGCAGGAGGAGTTGATAGTGGAGGTAGATGGTAGGAGGCTTAAATATGATTGAACAGAATATAAAGTACCTAGGAAGCACTTTGGAAGGAGAATGGGTATGACTCGTTGCAAAAACATTACCAGCTGATTAAGCAGGATGGCTGGACTCCAATAGCAGTTATACCCCATCTTGAAGATACATTTCTGTTCCATGAGGTGAAGAGGAGCCAATATCACGAGTGAGTGTGACCGCAACACCAAACTGTTGTATGCGGCGAAGACATGGAGCATACAGGGGAGAGAGGAGAAGTAGAATTCAGACAGCGAATGATCGTGTGAGACGGTGAATTGGAAAAGAACGCGAAGAGAACAGAGTGAGACGAGAGAGAAAGCTAAAGAGGAGAGTGAGCGGAGAGCGGTGGTGTGAAACCATGGATGAATAATGCGACGCAGCAGGATAAGATGTGGGACCACCCCTCTTCTAGACAACATCCTTACAGACATCCTATCCCTTATATCCATACGTGTAGGAGAAAAAATTGCCCAAATCGTATGTCCTGCGTGTGCGTAGAAGGCGCACTAAGGACGTGGTCATTAGTGGCTGCCTTACTACCACTTATCTTATTGCCAGGAATGACTAATGCATGCCTCTGAGAAGGTCTGATCGCAGTAAGCGCCCTTCTATCCTTCGACGAAAAAATGTATGGATCGTATCTGTATATGAAATGTCAGAGAAATAAATGATAAATATTGAGGAGAGAGGTGATGGATGGTATTAAAGAAGAATCTCTCTTCAT
>JABUQX010055786.1:0-5000 GCA_015478945.1 Trachelipus rathkii
GAACTGGAGATTTATTAAGTATTTAAAAAATTTCCCTTGCCAGAGGGCGAATTGGTTGGTATACAAATAAAATTTTTAAAAGAAAAAGGTGTAACTCCACCATTTATAACACGGTCTGAAATTTCAATATTGATCAGATGAACAGAAAAAAATGAATTCGGCATAAAGACATTTAGGAAAACAAGTTGCAAATAATATGACAGGAAACTTGAACCTATGGGTTTGGTTGTATATATAAGAAAAATTACGGCTATATGCTTAGATACATAAGACCGCATACATTTCTGTTAACGTTCAGAGTTATAAACTCATTCTGGCGAAAATTGGCAGGAGAGATCTCGAAAAGTGTCCGCAACAAACAGAACAATAGAGACAAAAACCAAACGATCGAATTGGAATAGTTAAAGCTCAGGCAAAAGCTGCATACCTTCTTTTAGATTTGATGAATCGGAGACTGTCAATGTAGGAAATTATGGTCCAGGATTCCCTTTGCAAATTACTCCTTAAAATTCTCATGTAAAGGCGCGATCCTACTCCTTAACCTTTTCCTCTCTATGAGGGTTGTTAACATTATTATTTCACTTTATTTAGTTACTGCATTTAAATTTAGTTTAATCATAATTAATTAGACAGGCGCTTGCTCCCTGTCTCGCTATCTATATAATGACCAAATGAATGGCATCAGAGATTTTTTTTTATCAGATGTTAAAAATAAAAAAAATTAGCATATTCATTAGTGCATATGTAAACGGTATAACATCCACATCGCATGCAGATCCTCGTGGATGGAAAGAAATAGACATTGTATTCTGCTATCACACACACAGCATCACAAACTACACAACATATACATAATATATAATATATATATATATTATTATATATATATATATACATAGTATATAATTATATATAGATATATAATATAATATATATATATATAGTACTATATATATATATATATATATATATATATATATAATTATATATATATATATAAGTCGAGTAGCGAACTCGAAGAGACTGAAGTATTCCAACTGGTTTATGGTAAGTAGGGTATTCCCATGACATTCCAGTGTCCAATGGCTCGCCTCTCTTTTGCGTTCATATTCCACGTGGTACTCTTCTTTCCAAACAAACCATTACAGGATTACCTATATCTCAATGTGTGGAGAGAGAAAGAATTACCCACACGTATTTCTGCGTATCGTAGAAGGAGAATACAAGGGACAGTGGTAAAGTTTGGGTTAGCTGCCACTAACCATTATTCTCCTTCTTGGTTGAAATTGCAGCCTAAGACATGGTGCGTAAATCGCAATAGCGGCCATGGACCTTCAGGCAAAATTGTATGGAATCGTTTGGGTACATGAAATGTCATAGGAATAAATGCCGAGGAGAAGAGGAAAGAGGTCATGGATATATTTAGAAAAGGGCAAATTTGCTTGCTGTGACTGAACTGAAACAAAGATGAAAGGAAACGGTGAAGAATGATTGGCGTGGTTTGAAATGTGTGTGTGCTGGAGTGGAGAGTAGTGAGAAGGTTAGAGAAGGAGTTGCGATTTTGATGAGTGGCATGTTTGTGTAAGTACTAAAATTCTAGTGGTTAAATTTAAGTTTAAAAAAGTCAAGGGTATTGTTGTGGTTGTAAATAATATGTTTATGCTGAGGTGAGTTTGAGAGAGTCGACTTTCCTTGGAATAATCTGGGAATGACGTTTAGATGGGGATGAGTAGGAGCTTCAGATTGATTGTGTTTTGGGCGATCATAAATGGTGGATAGACAAAAGGGGATGGTATAAACATGTAAATTTGGGGTGACGGGAGAAGATGAGAATGGGAGGAGGAGGATTGATTTCTGTGAGGAAATAGGTACGTGTGTAAGTAATATTTTCTTCAAACACAAGAGTATTCATAAGTATACTAGAGTTGGTGTAAGGAGATGTGGTATCGAAATGAAAAGTATGGATTGATTTTTTGTTGTGAAGAAGGAGATTCTTGAATATGTGGATGGATGCTTAAATCAGTGAGTGGCTAAGGTGGGCGTTATCGGCATCATTATGTTGTTTTGTGTAAGATTATGTAATTTTTAAAGAAATGGAGAGGAAAGAGGTAGAGGTGGAAGTTGGAAGATATTAAGAGCAGTGAGAAGTTAAGAGTAAACAAGGTAAGTAAGGAAAAGTCTTTAAGAAGCGCGTTGCTAAATAAATCAGTTGAATGTGAAGATGATGGAAGATCTGAACAAATTCTGGGCACAATATGAAGGAAGCCTTTTGTTTGATGCAAGAGAATATTGGATATGCTAAGTAGGAAGTAAAATCTCAACAGTGAATGGTGGAATGAAGAGGTTGATGCAAGCGGTTAAAAAGTAAAAAAAGAGGCGTGGTTGAATGTGCTAAAAGAAAATGATGTCTCAAAAGAAAGAATGTTTGGAATATATAAGTTCAAAAAAGGAAATAGGACAAAATATGAGGCAAACGAATAGTTTGAAAGAAGGATGAATGGGGACTTACAAGGGAATAGAAAGCTTTTCTGGAAGGAAGCGCGAAAGGTTAAGAATGAGAGTTTGGGGAATCTGCATAGAACAATGAATATGGATGGTGCTTTCGTAACTGACGAAATGGATGTGAGAAGAGTGTGGAGGGAAGGAACACTTTCGAAATTTGATAACTCTGGCAGTAATGAAGAGGTGAGTGTGAATGTGTGTGTTGGGTTTGATGGTGCAAAGAAGGAATAGGTATTTTGGGAATGAGATATTAGTAAGGAGTAAGTATATGGCTATGGTGAGGAAAGTTGAAGATGGTAAATCTGCAGGGCATAGATGTAATTAATTTACTGGTGAAAGTGATAAGAATGGAGCGAGATGGTGATTGGAATGGATTTGGAAGTTGTGGTAACAAAGCGTTTATGGAAGGTATAGCCCCAAGAGATTGGAAGAGAGCAGTAATATTACCCTTATATAAGGGTAAGGGGGATAAGAGAAACTAAATGGGGATTAGTTTATTAAGTGTTGTATGGAAGATATATGATGGTATTTTGGTTGATAAAGTATGTCGAGTGACTGGAGGACTGATTGTGAAGACAAGGTGGCTACTAAGAAGTGGTAGAAGGATGTGTGGATCAAATTTTTACATTAAAACGAATATTGAGAAAATGAGATAAAAGATGAGATAATAAACTGTATTTAGGTTTTATGGATTTTCAAAGAGGACGTATGACAGGATAATAGGGAAGATCTGTGGTAGGTGTTAGTTGTTGGTAGTAGGTTCTGAATGTTAAGTCAAAAGTATGTATGACGAATATTGAAGTGTGTGTAAGAATAGAATAGAGTCGAAAAGTGATTGGTTTAATATTAATAGCGGAATAGCAGGATGTGTTATGTCTCCTTGGGTTTATTTTAATTCGTCTGATGATGGGGTCTCTGAAAGCAATTTTTGAGTTGTGTGACAGGGTGAGTGTGTTAAAGATAGAGAATGGAAGATGAGCGGGAGGGTGCCTGTTTATTGATGGGGATGAATTTGGTTTTGTGACGGTGAAATCTGAGAGAGTTTGAGATGGATTGGTAGATTGGATTTGGCAGGGATTTAAAGGAAGGGGTTGAAGTAAGTTGTAAGATAAGATATAAGGATTATGATAGTGAGTGGGAAGATGTCTTTCGGTGTAAAGTCATGCTAAGATGGTGAGCACAACCTGGGAAAAACAATGATCCTGAAGTTTCACATATTTCAGATAATATTTGGATGAAATAGATACACCGGATGATGCAGAATGTAGTTATGGAAATATGTGAATGGTAGGAAAGTGGCTGGTGCAATTAATCCTTGTGAATGTGAAGGGAACTATTGTCTTGAGTGCGCCTATGGTTTGCATGATGGGTCTGTTGTTACCTTGTGTTTTGAATGTATAAATAGTTGAACATGATGAATGCTGGAATAAAATGGGTATAGATTAAAGTAAAGGTGTTTCAGAACTGACAAATTCTTAGGCGGGGTGTTAGGTGTGAGAAGAATTCGATAAAATGAGGGAATGAACGCATTAGGGGAGTTTTGTGTGGTGTGAAGAAGGGTGTAAATTGAGCAGAAAAAAGAGAGCTAATTTGAGAAAAGTTTGGGTCCAGAATGGAAAACATGAGATGATATTAATTGGTTAAGCGTCATGTATGTGGTGGTTGTGCTGGAATCGCGACCGTGCTTGGGACCGAAAAAAAATGTGATTATAGTCAGTAAGAATGCCTGAAGGAGACGGAATGCGAGTTTGGCGGAAGCGAGCAGAAAGGGAAATAACAGGAGCTGAAATGGCGGGGTTTTGTGAGAGGGTGTGGTTGTGGGCTTTGGGCCAAGGGATGGGCCCTACATTGACGAGATACGCACTCGGTTATGGGTCAATGGAGGTGCTTTTTTCGACGACTTGCCGTCAATGCTCTCACTACTTTTCTGCTCGGGTGTAGGCTATGCTCCTCCACCAATCTGGGATGAGTATGGAAGAATTAATATATATATATATATATATATATCATATATATATATATATATATATAATATATATATATATATATATATATATATATATATATATATTATATATATATAATATTATATTATATATAATATATATTAGTATGCCACTATTTATTGTAACAAAGCTCAGACATAAATGAAATATTAATTAGCATTCAGCTAACACTCAGATTAGTGTTCATCCAGTATCTGGTTTAGTTATGTTAAGGGATACAATGCCAATTGGTTCAAAAACAGAACTCCTACCAGTCGTTACAACGGTGACATAATAATACATAATTAATGATATAATCAATATATATATAAGTAATAATAATTAATAAGATATAATAATAATATAATAATTAATATATATAATAATAATTAAAATATGAATTAATAATATATAATATGAATAATAATAAGTAATAATAATATAATGAAAAATAATAATATAATATATAATAATAATAATAATAATTATAAATAATAATAATATGAAATCAAT
>JABUQX010055786.1:12500-17500 GCA_015478945.1 Trachelipus rathkii
AATATTCAACAATTAAAAAAACATAGTGATACTCGGTAAAAACTCACTCACTCAGATGACGAAACGAAATGACGTATATTAGGATTATGATAGTAATTTAATGTAATTAGGAATAGGATAGAGTTTAAGTCATCAGCTGATTATATTATTATTATTTTCTTTTAGAATAATTAATTATTATTATTTTTTTTTAATATTTGAGTACGTGGAGTAATAATTGAAAGGAGCATAAATCATTTATGAGATTAATATAGGAAATTATGAGAGAAAATATTTATGGAATTGATTTGGGTATTAATAAAAAATATTGAGAGGAAATAATTAGAGGGAGAAGATGATTTTATAGTTTATTTGGCTATAATGGACCCTAAAAATACGTAACACGTTTTGATAGTATTTGAGATTGACTTTGAATGCAACAACATTTTCTATTTTGTATATTATAGCATTAAGAATCCTTTTTATAACATATTATATTAAAACTTATTGTAAACTCACATCATGTACTTTTATAACAACCTATATAATTTATATATATATATATATATTAATTATATATATATATTAATATATATATATATTATTAATTATATAATATTATATATATAATATAAATATCATTATATATATTAATATATATATATATATTTCATATATATATATTAATATATTAATCTATATATATAACATATATATTAATATATATAATATATATAATATATAATAATAATATATTATATATATTAATATATATTAATAATATATATATATTAATATATATTATATATATATATATTAATATATATATATAATATTATATATAATATATATATATATATATAATATATATATATATTAATATATATATATAATATATATTAATATATATAAGATCCTGCTTTACCTTCTCTAAATTTAAATTATACCTTCTCTACGTTTCTTCAATGTAATGTAGTAAATAGGCATATATTTTGTATTTGTTTCATCTAAGAATGAGCTCAATTATATTCAACCCCTAATATTGAATAGGTATTCAATATATATTTATCATGAAATATTGTTATGTATGTTCTGCAGATTTTGATTTTTACACCACATATAAATTATTTAGCAATAAATAGTAAAAATTCTCAACTTTTATCAATTTTATTGGCTGATTACTAATGAAAATTGTACCTTGAATCACTGTATCATCTTATCATACTATAAACGTGATTATTTAAAGAATGTATAAGATTGAATCATAGGTAATCTTTACATCTTCTACATGTTGATCCCCCTCTAATTATCAATAATCACAATGGATGTGTCATTACAAAACTTTACTCTTCCGATTCTAAAATTCGTACTACAAACACTCTAATTAGTTAAAATCAATATCTTTCAGTCATATTCAAATATATTTTCTATATCATATATTTCTTACGTATATAGCACAATTATGATATTATCTATAAATCTCCTTGTACTGCCAATAAATTGAAATATTTGAGTTACTCATTATTATTGATAATAAAATTACATTACAATATTAATAAATATTAAATTTAATATGTGGATTAATAATTACACTTAATTCAAATACATCATAATAAATGCACGGATATATAATATGAAAATTAAATTAGCATAACACTCTTATATATATATTAATTTACAAAAGTGCATATAGCACTTCACATATTAGCTAACATGCACCCCTCAGACGACCTTGAATATAACTGATAAAAAAATTTAATATATAATTGTATTAATAAATTGTATTCCAAAAATTGACTTAATAACTAGTACAGTATAAAAATAACAAAGCCTAAATTTAGTTACGACCGCTTGATTGTATCCGAAAAAAAAATTCTTAAAAACTAATAATATATGTATTTCACGTACCGTACTAATAATTCCTTGATGAAAAAATAAAGCCTAATATATAGTCCACCGCTGGTAATTGGAGTTATTAATAATATGAGTGGGTATAAATATGTATAAATAATTTCACTAGTTATAGTCCATGTTATATATATAAATATATATATATAATGTATATATATATATATATATATAAATATATTTATATATATATATATATATATTAATATAATATTATAATTATATATATAATATTAATTATTATAATATATATAATATATATAATATATTTATATATCAATAATTATATATATTAATATATATATTATATTATAATATATAAATATTTAATAGTATATATTATATATATATATATATATTAATTATATACATATATTATTATATTATATTATTAATTAGATATAATATATTAATAACATATTAATAATTATATATATATAATTATTAATAATTATATTTATTAATTAATTATTATATATATTAATATTATAATATATATATATATTATATATATATATATATATATATATATTAATTTATATATATATATATATAATTTTATTAATATATATATATATTATAATATATAATATATATAATATAATTAATAATTATATATATTTATATATATATAAGTATATATATATATATATATATATATATATATATATATATATATAAATTAATATATATATATATAATATGTTAATAACTAGAGTATTATAGGTAATAGACAAGAAGTGGGGATTCCATTAGGTACATACTTACAGTAGCATGAGAATAGTTTAATGTTTGAGTAATATATTTGACTCAATTTAAATATAATATATATTTAATATATATAGAACAGTTTTTAAATTATATATAGTATGTAATATGAGAGTTGGCGCTCCGTTTCATATTAATTAATAACAGAGCTATCATATAATCTCTATCATTATACAATAATAACTTGCTTTTATACTAATGTTATCAAACAATCATATCCAAAGATATAATGTTCTCGTTAGCATATATATATCTCAAATTAATTTAACCAAAAAATATATACCTACCATTCTATCAAATTAACATCACATTAAAAAACATTCTCAAACCCCTCAGCCAAAATCAGATATATATATAAAAATGATATAAATCCATCCCCTAAAAGTACTGGTATTATTTATATTTCTATGTGTAACAATATATTTTACAATAAAAAAATATATAATATATATTATGGATTAGAAACCTTAGAATTAAGCTAAAAGAAGTAAAAAAAAATTACAAACATAACAAGAAATGATCATCTAGCACAATGCGAGCATAAGCAATAAAGTCTAGTCTTACAAACATAATGACCCATAGGAACTGTGATAGCACAAGAGCTCATACTAATCAAATTATATACAATATAAACGAAATGTATCAGAAAAATATACTATGCTAGCAAACAAAGACCAGAGCCAATAATATCCATAGGCAATTCCTTTTATGAACTAAATTAATATAAAATAGTAAAACAAACCAATCATAAAGAAGAGTCATTTTCACATGATTGTTCGAACGTTTCACAGAAAGTAATGATCATATAGCTCAATATAAAATTAGAAGTATCATGAAAACATCAATATAGATTATTTGTGCACTATCGATACACCATACTGAGAGAGAAGAAATGCAGGAGCGAGCAACAATCTGAGAAAGACGAGACTCTCAACGTGTCAGGAGACACGAAGAGCACTTGAAGTTCTAGGATCTAAGACACGAGAGAAACACGTACATTGTCAACACTTGAGTTCACGTCAACCAGAGTAGAGTCTCACAGCGTAGATTCGTGAGCGAGAGAACTATTCTACGCTTTACGCTCTTGGTATCTAAGATTATAAATTTGCACGAGATAAATATAAGCAATATATGGTATCTTTATTCAGAACTTAATAGATTATTTATAATTTCGTGTATACAGTTGAGCCTAAGATCAAGAATAGATTAAGTGACAGGTATAAAAGCACTCAAGTCTAGCGTGCAGAAATATAGAAGAGGACATACCAATTCAGGGGTCCTCGCTCTGCCAGTAAAATTGAGATAGCTATGAACTATTAGGTCTGTAAACTAATTGGAGCTGAACTTCAAGGGTTATAAACAAGAATATAGAGAGCTGAAGCTATTCATAGATATTAAAACACTAGAATTGGAGCTCATAGACTCAGTGCAGACAGATAATTATAAGAGAGCTTAGAGATCACAGTAGTATTGGATCAAATTAGAGATGCCCCAGGTCCTAAGTCAAAAATATAAGAAAATTTGAGATGACTCTAAGTTCTAGGCACAGAACTTTAAGTATAGCCTATATCACTCTATAGGTTCATGATAAGATAATTAGAGCTGAGCTCTTAGGTTCGGTAACAATTAGTGCCGAGTCACTCCTGAGTATATTTAGTAAAAAATTTATTAGCCTAAACCACTAAGGTATTCAAGTGCTCAGAAATTTATGAAGAGCTAGAGCTACATCAGGTCTAATTTGGAGGAATAAAAAGAGCATGATTCGAGAATAATTTTTGATTTCTATGAAGATATTTTATACACTACTTTAAATAAATAGAAATATGACATAACTAGTGTTAAGAGTCTTAGAGCTGAACTCTCCAAGAGGTTCAACCCTGACTTATCTTAATTTTCACTCTTTTCCGTAACTCAGTCGTTTTGAAACTATTCAAACTTTTGATAGTTGTTTATGTTACCCCATAACTAGGAAAAACTGGTATATGATATGGTGGCACCTCTAAAGATGTCTATTTGAAAATATCATAGTAAAGGTTACCCAAAGGAGAAAATTTGAGTTATAAATTTAGAGTATGTTTTAGCGCTGGACTATAATTTTGTCATATAGGAATCCATAAAGGAGATATTAGGAACACAAAACAACAAACAATAAGAAAAATGAATGCGGAAGAGAAAAATAGGGATAAAAATAAAAAAAACGGAAAAAGTTATAAACAAGTAAATACATTACCAATTATAAATAAAAGGGAGTAATGTGAAGATTTAAAATATATTTGTTTTATATTTGTTTTATGTGTATATAGTTATGACCTCTCTAAGTAGCTATAATTCTATTGTGAGTAATT
>JABUQX010055787.1:0-2500 GCA_015478945.1 Trachelipus rathkii
ATATAATATATATATATAGTTATATATATACAATATATATAATATATAAGTATATATATATAGTATATATATATATTTATAGCCTATATGTCTAAAATAGAACATATTCAGTGAGGAGAGGCGGTAAATCTTTTTGAAAATAGCCAATAAATATCCTCAACGTCATAGATGAATCATACGTCATACCTCTCAACGCCATACACGTGGGAAAAACCACAATTTCAAATGTAATAAGCATAATAAGAGATGAGTATAATGCTAATTAAGTGATTCACGATTTTATCAATTAGAAAATAGTTTATAACTTTTATAGATTCTCTGCATTGTTATAACTTTCTTTTTTATAAAAATGAAATTTATATTTAACTTAATATCGCCTTCCAGAAAAGAAGCATCTCGCGAAACAAATTTCTAATCTAAATGCTTCGATATTCACTGCTTTTAACTCGTACTTTTAAATCGACAGGAGGGTGGTTGGACACCTGCTGGGCTACCTTGCATTCTGCTTGGGTGTTCCTGGTTACAGAACAACGGCAACCAAAGTCAAGAAACGCCGAAATGTGCGCAACATGCTGTTGCGACAAATTTGAATAATAAGCACACAAGGAAAAATTTCACTCGCGCCAGGGATCGAACCATCGACAACAGCGTCGCGTTAGACAATGTACAGAAAGCTCTACCACTAGTCCGATTCCACCTTCCCAGAAAAAGAGGGCATCTCGGACAGTTTATCTAATCTCCGCTTCGAATAATACACTGATTTGAAACTAGTACTCTATTTAAATCGACAAGAGGGGTTGGAAACCTGCTGGGTTACATGCATTCTGCATGATTTTCCTGGTTAACAGGGAGTATCCAACCAAGTCAAATACGCCTAAATGGCGCACAAAACTATGCTTGTATGCAGCAAAATTTTCAATAATAGACGAAGAAAAAATTTTACTCGCGCCAGGACTCGAACCATCGGCACAGCCGTTGCTTGCCATTAACAATATTACAGAAGCTCACCACTTAAGTCAATCCGCCTTTCCAGAAAAGAAGGCATCTCGGACCAGTTTTCTAATTTACTGCTCCGATATCACTGCTTGAAACTCGGTACTATACTTTAAATCGAACAGGAGGGTGGTTGGGACACCTGCTGTGGCTACATGGCATTCTGCTTGGTGCTCCTGGTTTACAGGAGAACCAACCAAAGTTTAAGACGCGAAATGGGCCCCAACATTGCTTGTTGCCGGCAATATTTGCAAATAATAAGACGAATATAAATTCACTCGGCGCCAGGACTCGGAACCATCGGCAACCCAGCGTCGCCGTAGCAATTACAGGGAAAAGCTCTGCACGTGTCCGAGGGCACCCTTCCAGAAAAAGATGGCATCTCGAACAATTTCTGAGTATATATTGCTCGAAATCACTGTTTTGAACTCAGTACTTATTTAAAGAACAAGGAGGGGGGGGTGGGTTATTTTGGCGGAAACACAGCTGGGGCTAACATCCGGCATTCTCGCTTGGGTATTCCTGAGGGTACACGGAGCAACCAATCAAGTCAAAGTTGAACGCCGAAAGCGGCCACAACAGTTGTTGCAACAAATTTGCAAAAATAAGACAAGAAAAATTTCACTCGCCGCCAGACCTCGAACCATGCGACAGACACGTCGCCGTTAGAAAATTCCAGAAGCTCTACCACTATCGATCCCGCCTTCTCAGAAAAAGAACGCATATCGAAACCAGTTTCTATTCTTCTTGCTTCCGACAATTACCATTGCTTTGAAACCGTACTATTTAAATCGACAGGAGGGTGGTTGAACCCCTGCTGGTGCTTACCATGCCTTCTGCTTGGTTGCTACTTGGCTTACAAGAAGCAACCAACCAATAAAGCAACGCCGAAATGGGCACAAAATGCTTGTTGCAACAAAAAAAAATAATAAGAAGAAAATAAAAATTTCACTCGCCCCAGGACTCGGAACCATCACAACAAGCGATTACCCGCTGTTAACAATGTGCAGATAGGCAGTCTACCACTCAGTCTACCACCTACCAGAAAAGAAGGCATCTCGGAACATTTTCTAATCTCCTGCTTCGATATACTGCATTTGAACCTCGGTAATACTATTTAACAATCCATAGGAAGGGTGCTGGAAACCACCTACATAGTGTATAATATATATATATATATATATTATATATATAATATATATATATATATAGTATATATATTATAATATATATATATATTTAAAATAATAAAGATATATATATATATATATATATATTATATATATTATAATACTACTTATATTATATATGAGACATAAATAATTTTTTGCCGGTCTAATTTTAAAAGAAAATAATATTTCACAAAATGTTTATTTGCGTTTTCTAGCACTCATTTTTTTCTTACATTAGATCACAAAAAATTCATTAAAAAAAAAACGAACATTTTTTTTTTTAAAATTTGGTATCAACTCTGCATATTAAATCCTTAACACAATTACGTTTATTT
>JABUQX010055787.1:7500-15000 GCA_015478945.1 Trachelipus rathkii
TTTATATTTGAATATTATAACTTATAAGCAATGGCTTATTCTATTAATTATTATTATTATATTATTATATTAATATTAATATTATTATTATTAATTATTATATTATTAGTTAGTTAGTAGTAGTAGTAGTCACAGAATAAGAATAGTAGTATTAGTAGTAGTAGTAGTAGTAGTATGCCCCCATCTTTCCGGACCCTTCATTTTGCTACGAAGAATAGAGCTACAGCTAGTAAACTTGGTATATGATTTATTCGGTGTGATAAAAACTAGATTCCCAACGGCGATGTTTTGGGACCCTAGGGCACCCGAAGGTGTTGCCCCCTATGAGCGCCAAGGTTCAACTTCGCTCCTGAAAACCATGTTTAGCTGATTGTATCGCGTGTTAAAAATTTGGTATGTGAAGCAATAATATGACGTAATCGCTTTCGGAGACGAGATTACCCTCTCGCGTCCCCTGGTTAAAGGGGACGCTGCCCTCCTTAAAAAATTAAAATTAATCGTAGAGACTGAAAACGTGAAGAAAAGGATTTCGAGATTCGAGTCGGAGACGGAGTTTAGTCGATTTCGTTTCGGAGGTCAGAGACCCCACCGAGGGAAGCCCATTGAAATAGAAGAAGAAATGCATGAAATGCATAAGAGAAGAAGAAGAGAAAAGGGAAGAAGAAGAAAGAAGAAGGAGGAGGAAGAGGGAGGAAGGAAGAAGAATAAGAAAGGATCAGATCAAGAGGAGTCGAGTCCGTGAAGGCTCCGAGCTGGAGCCGGTGCGGTTGTTGAGTATAAAACATTAAAGTATAACAACAAGTGCTTTGGGTTACTTTAATATTGTTATTGGATCTGTAGATTCCGAAAATAATGGTTATCCAGAAACCATCAAAAATAAAAAATAAATAAACATAAATAAATAAATAAATAAATAAATAAATAAATAAAATAAATAAAATTCTTATTCTTTTACATGTTTAAAAATCTTACAAATTAACGTTTTACCATACCCTAAAGCAGTGAATCAGTAAATCATAACCACCACAGCCCTACCCTCCCCACCCAACCCATGATCTATTGATCCTATTGTATTATTGAATCTATTCTGATTTCAGGTCATTCTTACTAAAATTATCATGTTTTACATATCCCTAAAATCATAAATCAATAAAATCAAAACCAATTCCAACCTACCCTCCTTGCTCCCAAATCGTGATCGACTTGATCCATTGATCTATTTATCTATTGAAATCTAATTGATCTATTGACTCTATTGTTAATGTTCAAATTTTCTACTAAAATCTAAATTCATGTTTTACATACCCTAAACAGTCAAATCAGGAAACAAATTCACCTTCCCACACCCCTCCTGTCCAAACCGTGGATCTATTGAATCTATTGATCTATTTGACTCTATGATCTTATTGATCTATGACTAATTGATTTAAGGTCAAATTTTTACATAAAATTGTATGTTTACATACCCTTAATGAATCCAGTTAAAATCAGTAATCAAAAACTACCATCCCGCCAACATACACTGTTCATCCATTGATCTATTGATCATTGATCTATGATTCAAAGCACATTTCAGTTGATCACATGGATAAACATTAACATAAATTCAAATGCTCTTATACAAAGATCAATCAATATTATCATGTAACAAGGTTTCCACATCAATAAAGCTTACATGGCGTAACATGAACTAGAAAATAATGTACAAAGAACAAATCCTAAACACTTACACGCACGAATAAACTCGTTACAATTAACAAAAGTTTCACACTTAAACACCAGAAAGTACTAACTAACATAACATCCAAAACGTAACTTATCACACATGATCAAGCATGTCTCTAACATAACGTTGTAATTTACATTAACATGGTAAATATTAACAAAAATTTACATAAACCTAGTGAATTAACACATACAGACCAGATGAAAAGTATGTTTAAACGTAACAAAGTTTTCCACATTAATAAAGCCTTAACATTAGCATTGCATAGAACTAAGAACTATAATATACAACGACAAACCTGACACATCTTAAAACCAAGAATAAACGTGCGAACATTAACAAGGGTCCACAACTTAATCATCAAAAACATAACAGTAAACTAACAACTCACAAAAACAAAATCCAATTCACACTTTACAAACATATCAAACATAAGACAGATGTTAATTTCATTAAACACAGTAAATATTAACAACAAAATTTAGCATAACCGATACGCTAACCATCACTAATATCTAATGGCGTTAAAAGACAAAACAAAAGATAAAGATTTACCTCAGTATAAAGCACAACTATGAACATAACATATCTAACACAAACAACGACGAAATAAAACTTGTTCATAACAAACTTTATTCAATAAAACGACCATACGAGGGAAGTAAAATTTTCAAACCATAAATTCAATCGTAAAAAACAGTTTACCAATAAAAAAATAATAGTATAGTTGCTCGAATTTTCTAGTTACGTTTACTTATAGGGTTAAATGATGTTAGACGACGGTGACACGATTAAGTTTACTTTCTTGCATTATTCGGTGATATATTTACGATGTATGATGAATTTTTAAAATCGAATTATGTAAATTTTCGTACACTTAGGCATTAATTCGTTTCCTTATCGCTGCACGTGGTTATGCTAAAATTTGTAATTTACATAATGAAAATAACAGAGATGTTAGAGATGGCTTGAAAAAATTGAATATACGTTTACAAGGTTAGTATTACTGTTGTTTAATAGACGGAGTTAGTTAAGGTAAGTAGGTTTATTCTACGTATGTGTTAGGTTCGTGTTTAATATATCTTATTCGGTTTGTGTTATGTTAGCATTTATTAATGTTAAACTTTCTTATGTTAATATATCGATGAATGAGAGAAGTATTAATACCAATATATCGAAATGCAATATCGAATGAGACATGAATCAATAGTTCAATAGATCAAAAGTCATCATGGGGAGGAGGTGGTGAGCTCGATTCACGGTTGTTGATGATTACTGAATTTAACTCTTTAAAATCATAACTATTACAATGTACTATGATTTTTTATTCAAAGAAATTATTTTCTATGTTATGTTGATAAAACTTTGTTAGTTTACAGTTATTCGATTGGTCTGTTATGATAAAGACATGTTATGGATAAATTATTTTTACAAATTATCTGTGTCAATGTAAAAAATAACTTAATATGTTAGAGATATGCTTGGAAAAAGTAGAAATAGTACGGTTTGTATGCAATGCTAGTTACTTTACTGTATAAAGTGTGAACTTGATGTTAACAGTTTATTAGTGCGTAATCTGTGTTAGGTTTGTCGTACATTATTTTCTTATTTCATATGATGCTATATGTTAGCTTTATTAATTGAAAACATCTGTTATTTAGCATAAATTTCGATGAGTAGTATCATAAAAAACTCATTTTGTGCTATGTTATATCCGAAATGATACTCGTAATGCGACGTAAATCAATAGTGATAACAATGATATCTAAGTTATGCTTGAAAAAAGGTGAATGGGTTACCGTTTTGTACGCATCAGTACCTTAGTGTGTAAGTATGGAACTTTTATGTTAGAGTTTATGTACGTATGCGCTGTGTATAGGTTCTATTCGTTAGTACATTATTTCTAGTTCAGTTATTTATTTAGCTTTGTATTATGTAAAAACTTTGTACGTTAGCATATATTCGACATTAATACAAAAAAACTATATTTTTGGTTATGTTTAGTCGAATTATACTCAAATTAACATGAATCAATAGAATTCAATAATTAAAACGTACCTGGTGGGAGGGTGGAGAATAAAAGTATTCATTTTACTGATTTAATTTACTGGCTTTAAATCTGTAAACTAATTCTACAATTTTACTGTGATATTTTATCAAAAGAACTTTTGTTAGTTGCATAAAAACTTTGTTATGTTTACATTATCGTTGGTCTGTATGTAATTAACATGGTATGATAAATGTTTTTAAATATTACTGTTCAATGTAAAATTAACGTTAATATGTTACAGATAGCTGGAAAATAGGAATAGTACTTTTGTATGCAATGCTAGTTGACTTACTTTAGTTAAGTGTGAACTTTGTAATGTTAACGTTTTATTAGTGCGTAAGTGTGTTAATTTAGTTTGTACTTATTTCTTAGTATATAGCTATGTTAGCTTTCATTAATGCTGAAAACATTGATATTACTATATTCGTAGGTTAGTATATAAAGATATCATTTGTCGGCTATTCTTATCCGAAAATGATACGCGAATCGACGTAAACAATAGTGTAATGATAAAAAATTAACAAATATATGCTAGAGTATGCTTGAAAAAGTGTTGAGGGTTACGTTTGTACGCTTATGCTAGTACCTAATACTGTTTAACGTATGACTTTACTTAAGTTATCAGTTTATTCGTACGATATGGTGTGCTAGGTTATCGTTGGTCATTTATTCTATAGTTCAGGTTACGTTATGTAGCTTTATTAATGTAAAAACTTTTTACGTTAGCATATATTTATCGACCACTTAGATATAACCAAAAAAACTTATTTTTGTTAGTTTATCGAAATGATACTCGAATTATGACATTATAAATAGATTCAATAGATTAAAAAAGGTCTCGGAGAGGTGGGGAGGGTGATGTTTATTTATACTATTATGATTACTTGCTTTAAAAATTCTGTAAACTATTACAATTTACTGTGATATTTATTCAAAGAACTTATTTTTTATGACGTTGATAAAATTTGTTATGTTTACAGTTATGTTTGGATAAAACTTTAATGAAAACTTGGTTTACTTCCCTCGTATGGTCGCTTATATTGAATAATTGTAATGACTGTTATTCGTCTGGTGTGTGTTCTAAGTATGTAGTCATAGTTTATCTTTACGAGTAAAATTACTTGTGTCCTTTACCATTAAATATTATGATGTTATGTCGTTATGCTAAAATTTTTGTTAAAATATTAACTTTTAATGTTAAAAATTAAAATTCATTTATTGTTATTTAAGTTAAGATTAATTTTTTTGGCTTTATTTCTTTTTATGAATAAGTTTGACTTTTACAGTTTATCGTGTTAAGCCAATTCATTGTCGTTGTTTATATTCTAGTTCTGCAATTGCTATTTAGCTTATTAATGTGGAAAACTTTGTTATTAGCATACTTCACTGTTTCGATAAATACACTTAGTAGGTAAATTTTTTAATCCATTTTATGTAAATGAACATTTATATGTTTAGAACATATTAATCATATGTTATAAGTACGTTGGAGTTATATAATACTTTACTGTGTTAAAGGGGGGGTTGGAACTTTTATGTTCAACAGTTTACTTAGGTTAATTGTGTTAGTTGCTTATGTACATTATATTCTTAGATTAGGTGATGCTATGTAGTTCTGGAAGCAAACCTTTAACGTCAGCAAATTGATTGAATCTTTTAGAAAGAATTTGAATTATATAGTTACCATAGTGATATCGAAATGTGAACTTGAATCAATAATCAATAGATCATAGATCAAGGAAGGGTAGGAGGCGATAGGTAGTTTGATTTAGATTTACTGATTTTAGGTTATGAAAACATACAAATTTTAAAGTAAAAATTGACCTAATCATAGATCAATAGGATCAATACTATCAATAGATCAACTAATCAATATAATTCACGTCATACAGGAGGCTGTGGGAACTTGATTTTAGTTACTGATTTACTGCTCTTATGTATGTAAAACATGATTAATTTAGTAAAAATTGACCTTAATCAATAGATAATTAGATCAATAGATCAATAGCATATGGATCAATCGATCACGATTGGACAAGGGAGAGTTATGTTCTTGATTATAATTCTGATTAGCCAGTAGTAAACAGTGACTAATTTAGTTAAAAAAAATGACCTGAAATCAATAGATCAAGAGATCATAGATCAAAGATCAATGTTGACATGAGTAGGCTCTGGTGTTGATTTACTTTGATTCACTGCTTGGAGGGTAGTGTAAAGTAATGTAAGTTTAAAACATAAAAGAATAAGGAAATTTTATTTATTTGTTATTTATTTTTTATTTTGACTGTTCTGAAACCATTATTTTCAAAATCTACAGATCCAATAAAATTAAGGGGACACAAACATTGTTTATTAAATGTTTATTTAACTCAGCACCGCACGCTCCAGCTCCGGAAGCCATACTGCCTCCGGACTCCTTGAATCGAATCCTTTATATTCTTCTTTCCTTCCGCCTTTCCTCCCTTCTCCTTTCTCATATTCTCCTTTTCCTCACTCCTTATGCCTCTGTTTGCATTCCCATGCATTTTTCTCTTATTTTCAAATGGGACCCCTCCGTGGCTCTGACTCCAAACCGAATTCGACTCAATCGTCTCCGATCCGCATCCGAATCCTTTTCTCCAATTTAACAGTCTTCTACGATATTTAATTTTTTAGGGGCAGCGTACCCCCTTACCCGTAGCAGAGGATATCTTTCCGACAGATTATGCATATATAGCTCACATCCAATTTGACCGATACAATAAGCCCTAACATGTTTCAGACGAATTTGACCTTGGCGATAAGGGGCAACACGCTAGGGTGACCTAGGGTCACCAAAACTCGCAAGGGATCAGTTTATCACACACAATAATCATATACCAATTGATCGAGTAGCTCTCATTCCTCGTAGCAAAAAGAAGTGTCGCGAGATGGAGCATCCACTACTATTATTATTATTCATTATTATTATTATTATATATTTATTAATTATTATTATTATTATTATTTATATTTCTGGTATTTTATTATTATTATATTTTATATTATTATTATTATATATATTATTATTATATTATTAATAATATTATTCATTATATTTATTATTATTAGTAATATTATTATATTATTTTATTATATATATATTATTAATTATTATTATATGTTATTATTAACATTATTATTATTATTTAACCATTATATAATATATTATATATATATTATAATATAAATTATATATAATAGTATATATATATATATAATTATATATTATATATATAAATATAATTATATATATATAATATATATATATATATATATATATTATATATATTATATAGTATTTAATAAATATTACGCTCATATGAAGTGCATTCATTTGAAATTACCACTTTATTATATATATATATATATATATATTAATATATATATATATATATTATTAATAATATATATATATATATATATAGTATATATATATATATTTATATATTATATATATTATATCATCATACGTTAATAATTTTTATAATATATTATATATATTAGATATATATTAATATATATTGAGTATATATATATATAGATATTATATATAATATATATACTAGTAATTATATATATATATATTTATATATATATATATCATATTATATATACGTAAAATTATATATATATTATATATATATAGATATATATATATATATATATATTATTAATAAATATATATATATAATATATAATATAT
>JABUQX010055787.1:22500-55627 GCA_015478945.1 Trachelipus rathkii
ATTTCTTTCATAACCTTATCCATATTTCAAATTAAATAACTAACGAGACATAACACATCCCTGTCTCACTCCGATATTATATATTAAACCAAACACTTTTAACTCCATTTACTTTTATACACGCTTCAATATCGTCGTATATACTTTTGGTTCCATTCAGAAACCTACCAAAAACTCCATATATCATTAACACCTGCCACATAGTTTCCCTATTAATCCTGTCATACGCCTGTTTGAAGTCCATATATATATAATAGTAATATAATATATATATTATTATATATATATATGTATATATATATATATATATATATCATAGATTTAATATAGAATATATATATTATATATATATATATAATATAATATATATATATATATTTATTATATAATATATATGATATATATATTATTATTATATAATAATATATATATTATATATATATATTATATAATAATATATATATATATACTATATACTTATATATATATATATATATGTATATTAATTATATAATATATAAAATATATATATATATATTATATATAATATTAATATATAAGTATAATATATATATATATATATTAATATATATATATATATCATATATATTATATATATATTATATATATATACATATATATATATAAATATATATATATATATATATATTATTATATATATAATATATATATATATATATATATATATATATATTATATATATATATATATATATATTCTATAATATATATATAATTTTGTTGTGTGGGGGGGGGGTGTGGTGGGTTGTGTGGTTTGTTGTAGCACAGGGTTCACAGCCGATTTTTAAAAATCACATGATATACTCAAAAAAAATATTAATGAGAATAAAAAAAAAACCAAAATTACTGACATTTTAAAAAAACATTACAGCCCCTTCAATGTTAGGAATTTTCCCATATCGCTTTTCTTATTTATTATATTATATACTATCATATATATAATATTATTATATATATAATATATTTTATTAATAATAATAATATATATATATAGTAATATATTATATATATATTATAGTATTCTATATATATATATATATTTTAAATTTAAAAAATACGATAATAAAAATAACAGTCTTTAGAAAAAAGTTACAGCCTCTCAAAGTTTAAAAATTTCCCATGGCTTCATTAAAAAAAAAAAATTTAACGAGCCTCGTTGCTGTTTTCGAGCATCCCTAGTTCAGTTATGATAAATTTTAACTATACACAGATTACTCTTGGTATACATAACGAACATATATTAACCTGAACTAGAGGGCCTGAAAAGCCTAACCTGGATGGATCAAAATGAAAAGTCTATGGAGTTTTAACAACTGCTGTACTTATTTCCTAAAGACGTCAGTTATTTTCGTTTTTATTATTCTTTTATTATTTTTTATAGTGTATCTATTATTTTTAAAAATCAGCGAAGTGAATACTCTGCGCTACTGACCATATACTATATATTATGATTAATATATATAAATTTATATAATATCATATATACTATATATATATATAAAAATATAAAATAAATATTATATATATATATATATAATATATATATATAAATAATATATATAATATAATATAATAATATATATATATATATATATATTAATATATATATATATATATTATTATATATATTATATAACAAGATTAATGCTATTTCTTCTATTAATTACTGCATTAAATAATAAAATTAATTAAAAATAATTAATAATTACATAAAAAGTATAACGAATTAATAAATAATAATATAATATATAATATTCGATTCTTCGACAAAAAATAATTAGAATTTTATCTATGAATGTTTTTATATAATAATAATAAAAATAAAATATAAAATAATAATAATAATTAATAAAATAAGAATTAAAAATTAATAATAAAAATATAAAAAATATATATAATTAAATATAAAGATATAATAATAATAATAATAATAATAAAATAAATAATAATAAAATAATATATAATAATAATAATAATATATAATAATAAAATAATTAAATAATAATATAATAATAATAAGATCATAAAATAATAATAATTAACAAACATGTATAACAAAATACAGAATACAAAATAATAAAAAAAACTCAAAATCTAAAAATTATTAAAAATAAAAGATAAAATTTAAGATGAAATTAATAATAATAATAATAAATAATTAATAATAATAATAATAAAAAAAATTAATAATAAATAAGAATCATAATAATAATATAATAATAATTTAATAATAAAATAATAAATAATAATAATAATAATAAATAAAAAATAATAAATAATAAAAAAAATAATAAATAATAAATAATAAATAATAAATAATAAATAAATAAATAATAATAATAAAATAATAATAAAATAATTTTAATAATAATAATATATAATAATAATAAAATAATAAATAAATATAATAATAATATAATAATAATAAATAATATAAATAATAGCATAAAGAAAAATATTTACAAAAACAATAATAAAGTAATATATAGCAAAAAAATAAAAATATTAAATAAAAATAAAATAATATAAAAAAAAATAATAATAAATAATAATAATAATAATAATAATTAATAATTAACAATAATAATAATATAGTAATAATTAAGATAATAATAATAATTAATAATAATAATCAATAATAATAATATAATATATAATAATAATTGAAGAATAATAATAATAATCAGATAATAATAATAATAATAAATAATATAATGAGATAAAATAATAATAATATATAAATAAATAATAATAATAATAATAAATAATATTAATTAATAATTAATAAATGTAATAAATAAGAATAATAATAATAATAAAATACATAATAAATAATAATAATAATAATAATAATAATAATAACAATAAAATCAATAATAATAATATATAATAAATAATAATAATAATATAATAAATAATTAATAATATAAAATAATATAATAAAATAATAATAAAATAATAATAATAATAATAATAATAATAATAAAAATAAAAATAATAATAATAATTATAATAATAATTATACTAATAATAATAATAACAATAATAACAATAACAATAATAATAATAATAATAATAATAATAATAATAATAATAATAATAATAAAAAATAATAATAATAATAATAATAATAATAATAATAATAATAGGAATAATAAAATCAATAAAATAATAAATAATAATAATAAATAATATATAATAATAATTAATAAAATATAAAATAATAATAATAATAATAATAATAATATAATAAAATAATAATAATAATAATAATAATAATAACATTTTCTAGTTTATTACTAATATTATTAACCAATAGTGTTATTATCATATAAATGAATTATAAATGAATAAGTATATTTTTTGATTGTGAATAGCTATTATTATTATTATTATTATTATTATGTATTATTATTCATATTATTATTATTATTATATTATTATTATATATTATCAATTAATTTTATTATTATATTATTATTATTTATTATGTTATTATTATATTATATTATTATTTATTAATATTATTACTTATTATTTTATTATATTATTATTATTAATAATAATATAATAATATTATGTTGTTTCTTGCTATTATTGGTAGTATTAGCAGGTGCAGTAGTGAAAGCAACAGTAATGGTGTATATATATATATTATATAATATATATATATTATTATATATATATATACATATATAATATATATCTATTAATATATATACTTATGTATATAATATATTATATATTATATATATTATATATATATAATATGATATATATATATATATACTATATATAGTATTCATATATATATATATAATATTATATATATAATAATATATATATAATTAATATATATATAAATAGATTATATATATTATATATATATAATATTTATAATTATAATATATATTATATATATATATATAATATAAATAATATATATATATATATAATATATATTTTATATTATAGTATATATATATATATATATATATATTCATGACATATGGCCACAGCAAACAATTCAACCCCATTTTATCACCAGAAATCGAAAGCCACACTAAAAAAGAAACTCCTTCTCACAAAATATACAATCAAATAATAAACCAATTAAACCAAATGAACTTAATGAAGGGAATCAACATTAAAATAAAAAAAATCAAATCAACTTAAGGGAAGACTTCATAGCAAAACCTCAACTATTCAAACCGATAAAAGTAAATGTTTTTTGCAATGAACAACTATGATACTTTATTTATATGAAAAAAACAACAAAAAAAAATGTCGGTTTTTTGAACAGTTTTAGGCTGAAGAGAGAATTTTTTTTTGAATTTTCCACAAAAACTGCCATAAAATCTTTAATTTTCAAGATATTTCAATTGTTTTTGCACTAAAATACTCCAATTTAGTGTGGTAATAAATTTTATTTAGACATCTTTTTTGAAAAAAAAATTTTTTTAAATTTTTTTTTACAATCTCTGAAAAGTACTTTCAAAAATTTTGAACAGAGAATAGTCAACCATGGTTGACACCACCTTACGTCAAAACATTTAATATAAACGTCAGTTTGTTTACACGTTTTTATGTGAGCTTGGTACCAAAATTGAAAGAAAAAAAAATTAATTCGTTTTTTTTAATGAATTGTTTTTTATTCTCAGGTAAGGAAAAAAGAAATGCTAAAAAATGCAAAAAAAATTGGAAAATTTTTCATTTTTTTAGACGGCAAGAAAAAACTTTAATTCTCATATATATAATATATATAATATATATATATATCAATATATATATATATAATATTATATAATTAATACTATATATATATATATAATTATATATATATATATATATATAATTATATATTATATATATATATATATATATATATAATTTATATATATTTAGATATTTACATATATAAAATATATATAATATATATAATAATATATATATATATATATATATATTATATATACTATATATAATTATATATATATACTACTATATATTATATATATATATATATATATACTATATATATATATATTATATATATTATTTTTATATATATATTATATATAGTATATATATTATATATATATATATATATTTTATATATTATATATATATATATATATATATATATATACTATATATATATATATATATAATATATACTATATATAAAGTTTCCCAGCAACCTTCTACTGATTTAAATAAGTACAGAGTTCAAAGCAGTGATGTCGAAGTAGGTACTTGAAACTGTTTCGTGATACCTTCTTTTTTGGGAGCGGCGGACTAGTGATAGAGCTTCCTGGACATTGTCTAACGGCGATGCTGTGCGATGTTTCGAGTCCTGGCGTGAAGTGAAATTTTTTTCTCCTATTATGCAAATTGTCTAACAAGCATTTGTGCGCACTTTTGGCGTAATATAATTTTGTAGGTTGCTCCTTGTACCCATGAGCACCCCTGAGAATGCCGTGTAAGCCCCAGATGGTTCCAACCACCCTTCTGTGATTTAAATAAGTATCGAGTTTCAAACAGTGATATCGAAGCAGGAATTTAAAAACTTCCGAGATGCCTTCTTTTTAAGGGAGGCGGATCTGACTAGTGGCATAGCCTAGGTGCTACCATTGTTCCTAACGCGACCGCTGTTGTCGATGCTTCGTAGTCCTGGCCGAGTGAATTATTTCGTCTTTCTTATTGCAAATTGTGGCAACAAGTATCTTGTGCGCATGTCGGCGTTCCATGACTTTGGTCGGTTGCTCCTGTTAACCCTGAGCATCTGAAGAATGCCGTCGTAACCAACCAGAAGGCGATTCAAGCCACCTTTATGCGATTAAATAAGTATCGAGTTCAAAACAGTATATCGAAAGAGGTTTGAAAACTTCGAATGCCTTCCTTTTTGCGAGAGGGCGGCATCAGACTTAGTAGTAGAGCTTCCTGTAACATGATCTAACAGTGACGCTGTTGTCGATGGTTCAATCCTGGCGCGAGTGAATTTTTTTACTTCTTATTAAAATTGTGGCAACAAGTACCTTGGTGCGCATGTCGGACTTCCATGACTGGTCGGGTGTTCCTGTAAACCCATGAGCACCCCTGAAGAATGCCGTGTAGCCCCCGAAGGGTTCTAACCACTTCCGTAGATTTAAATAAATAGCGAGTTTCAAAGCAGTGCATATCGAATCAAGTAGATTTAAAAACTTCCGAGATGCCTTCCTTTTTGGGGAGGCGCATCGGACTTAGTGTAGAGACTCCTGTACAATTAGTCTAACGGCGACGCATTCGATGTTCGATCCTTTTTGTTTTTAAAAAAAAACCGAAAGTGAAATTTTTTTCGCTTTATTATTGCAATTTGTCGCAACAAGGCAATCTGTGCGCATGTCGGGCGTTCCTTGACTTTGATAGGATTGTCCTGTAACCCATGACACCCCTGAAAGAATTGCCGTGTAGCCCCAGAAGGATCTCCAACCCACCCTTTTGTGATTTTAAATAAGTATTGAGTTTCAAAGCGGGGATATCAAAGCAGGAGATTTTGAAACTTCCAAGAATGACTATTTATTGGGCAGGCGGATTGACTAGGGTAGAGCCTCTGTACATTGTCTAACGGCGCACTGTTGTCGATGGTTCGAGTCCTGCACCGTGAGTGAAATGTTTTCGTCTTATTATTGCAAATTGGTGTCGCAACAAGCATGTTGTGCGCATGTCGCCGATCCTTGACTTTGGTCGGTGCTCCTGTAACCCAGGAGCACCCAAGTAGAATGCCGTGTAGCCCCAGTAGGGTTTCCAAATCACCCTTCTTGGATTTAAATAAGTATCGGAGTTTCAACAGCAGTGATATCGAAAGCAGAATTTGAAAAACTTCCGGATGCCCTTCTTTTTATGGGAGGGATCGGACTAGTGGTAGACCCTCCTGTACATTGTCTAACGGCGACGCTGTGTCGATGTTCGAGCCTGGCGCGAGTGAAATTTTTTTCGTCTTATTATTGCAATTTGTCGCAACAAAACAAACATGTGCCCATGTTGACGTTGCTTGGTTGTTTGTACAACCCAGGAGCACCCCAGGAAGATGGACGTGTAGCCAGAGGTTGAGCCCCATTCTGTTGAATCTTATGGACACTCTCAAAAAATCGATTTTAATAAAATCTAATTGAAAAAGAGACATTCTGATGAATTAACTTTTGCATCTGTTATTATTTAAAAAAAAATACAAAAAAAAAAAAAAAAATTTTCTTTGGTTTTAGTATTTTGGAGACATGACTTCTTCAGAATCCCTCTCCATAAAAGCTTGAATTTTCAACGATATTTCAATCCTTTGCACTAAACACCGATTTTAGTACTAATGAAGATATGGTTTACACACTATACAAAGTTCATTCTAATAAAAAAAAATTATATACAAATCTTTCTTTATACTAATTTTCTAAATTGTTGAATTGTAACAGTCAAGTATTCGTGACACCACCTTACATTCAAAACTGAGTATGAATGAAAACATATCAACCTGTTATAGTTGCAATATTAAGCGTTTTTACACCAAATTTCATGGACATAAAACGTTTTTTCCTTTCAACTTACTTTCTTTGTCAGATATTTTGCAAAAAACTGAAATGTAAGAAAAACGCGAAAAAAACTTTTTTGAAATTTTATTTCCTTTCAGACTGTAAAACATTTATCTTCTATAATAATATATAATATATATATATATATATTATATATTATATATAATAATATATTATATAATATATTATATATATTATATATATATATATAATATATATATATATTATGAAATACACAAAATATTTGATAATATAATATAATATATATATATATATATTATATATATATTATATATATATAATATATTAATAAATATATAATATATATATATATATATATTATATATATATATATTAATATATAAAAATATATTATAATATATATATATATTTTATAATATATACTAATTTATATATATTAATATTAATAGATAATATTATATATATCATATAGTATTATAATATAATATGTTTATATAGATATATTATTTATGTTCATAAAAAAGTATGTTTATTGATCTCATATTGAACCTAATTGACTCATTTTGAACATTTAATAAAAGCTTTATTTGTATTATGTAAGTCTATATATAATCTAATCTTGAATATATATATATATATAATATATATATAATAATATATATACTTTATATATATATATAATATACGGTTTATATATATATATATAATATATTAGATATAATATAATATATATATATATAATATATATATATATATTATATATATATACTATATATATATATATATAGTATATATATATAATATATATATTCCCACCACCAAACGGAAAATACTAATTTTACTCAGACTTAGCTTCGGCTCGAATCTGGCCCCGCTCCGCTCATTCCAGTTCCGATAATGCACTAATCCAAAAAATTGTGAGCACTCTTTTTATCACCTACACTGCAAGCATAAGATATATTTTAAAAAACATTTTACTAATGCTCACTGCTCCGGCCTCCGGCTCGACTAAATTCTCCATATTTGAAAATTGTCGCACTTCTTTGCATAAAATTTTCAATCCTAACAAAAATAATTTCTAAAAAAATTTATGCCAAGCATACCGACTGCGACTCTTCCTACTGCATCGCTTCCGCTCCGCCCCGCTGACTAAGGTTATCTGCACTAGTTGTAAATTGTCCAGCACCTCTTTGGTAAATATTTTTTACTAACAAAATATTTAAAAAAATAAATTTATATCCAGCATCCGGCTCGGCTCCGGCTCCGGCTCCGGCTCCGCTCCGCTCCGGCTCCGGCTTCTGCACTATTGAAATTGTCCAGCACTTCTTTCTTAAAAATTTTCACCTAATAAAATATTTTTTGAAGAAATTACATCCAGCATCCGCTCCGGCTCCGGCTCCGACTCCTGCTCCGGGCTCCCACTAAGGTTTCTGCACTATTTGTAAAATTGGTCAGACCTTCTTATGATATTATTTCTTCACTTAAAAAATAATTGTTTGAAAAAATTTATATCCAGCATCCGGCTCCGGTTCGGCTCCGGCTCCGGCTCGGCTCCGGCTCCGATAGGTTTCTGCACATTTGTAAATTGTCCGACACTTCTGCGTAATATTATATATTTCCACCTAAAAAATGTTTTGTTGAACAAAAATTATACCAAGATCGGATCCGGCTCGCTCTGCTCCGCTCCTGCCCGCTTCCGGACTCGCTCCGACTAGGTTTCTGCACCATATGAAAATTGTTCAGCACTCTCTTTAATAACATTTTTTTTTAACCTAGAAAAGATTTCTTTGATAAAAAAAATACAGGATCACCTCCATCTCCGACTCCGTCCGCTCCGGCTTCGGCTCCGCTCCGGCTTCCGACTAAGGTTCTGGCACTATTGAAATGCCAGCACTTTTTTACTAATATATTTTTACCTAAAAAAACATTTCTTAAAAAATTTATGCCCAGCTCCGGCGCCGAATCCGGCCCGGCTCCGGACTTCGGCCCCGCTCCGCTCAGCGCTAAGATTTTGGCACTTTTGGAAAAATTGTCCAGTGCTTAGTTTGCAATATATGTTTCTCCTATAAAAAAAATTCATAAAAAAAATTACACCAGCTCTAAGCTCCGGCTCCCGCTCTGGCTCCGGCTCCGGCTAAGTATGTCACCCGATCCGGCAAAACGTTTCTACACATTGAAAAACGGACATAACCGTCATTTTGGTGAAGATAATTTAAACCTGAACCTAATATTAATTGAAAAAAAATAATATACCAAGAATCCCTCAGCTCGCTCCGCTCCGCATCCGGCTCCAGCTTCGCTCCGGCTCCGTCCCGTTTCGACCGAAGGTTTCTCCCACCATTGAAATTCATCCAGTACTTCTTTTGTACAAAGTTTTTACCTAAAAAAAAAAAATTCTTGATAAAAAATTATAACCAGATCCCCTACCGCATCCATCCGGCTCGCTCAATGCTCCGTCGACTTCGACTTCACTATTTTACCGAGTAAACTGCGAGCCTGGGTGGAAATTGCAAAAAAAAAAAAAAAAAAAAAAAAAAAATTACTGTTATTAATAATAAAACATTTTGATCTGACCTGGAATTCAATTTTGACTGGATTGGAATTTTTTAGTTCGACACTCTCTAATAATTTCTGTATTCTAAAAAAACCATTGGATTTCCAAAAAATAATTACACCATGATTTCAGGAGGATTTTCTATATATTTAGATAAATAATAAAATGGAAAATTTTGATTTGACTTCAAAAAAGTAGGGTCTAGTTATGAAGTCTCCCTTATATTCAAAAAAACGAAATGAGCACATTTACACCCGAGCAACTAAACCACATGACCAACACTGCAAAAATATTCCGCACAACTAAAATTATCCACAATTCACACACTTCAAATCACCACCAGCCAGGTAGCATTTGTAAACAAAGTAACAAAATCAATATTACTTATGTCACGCTGCTTCAAAAATCAGTCACAACCCCACTAATAGACAAATAATAATTAATTAAAAGGCCTAAAAGTTTGAAAAAGTATGCAAAAAGAACTTAAAAAACTGCCAAACAGTAGGAATCCGATCCTTATAATCCCAATTATTCAACTCAAAAACATCTACGATGAATAACTGAATATTCACAGTTCAATAACATGAATATTTAAAATTGCGGTCTTAAACCATACTCGACCACCTTTATGTTCTAATACCAATATTAACCAAACAAACTACCTACCTAACCTAACTACCTAACTACCTAACTACCTAACTACCTATCATTAATTTATACAATATCCAAAGTATTTAAAAAAAATTCATCCTCTTTAGAATTCCCCCGTTATCCCCTACCAGACAACATATCATGCTTTATTCAATAGGATTACTCTTCTTATACTCTCAACTTATCTAACCAACACATTCTCACGAGTTTAACTATTACCCTCCCTCCCCTTCAAAACGTAATCAATCTCCTAGTAGCAATTGACTAAATGACTTCGATTGCCCCATCACCTTTAATAGACAAGTCTTAAACACAGACAATAACCATAAAAAAAGCAAACTTCTATCTGCGTCGAACGCTAGTCTTTCAACACGCCACTCCTTCCCGTTCATACAAAATACATATGGAGGCCCCAGGTGCCATTCTTTCACCCACTCTCTAACTTTTTTTACGCATGACCTCCCTATCCCCACTTCCCTTCTATAAAAAATTAATAGATTATGCGATATCCAACAATCACAGGCCAAAATTCCACTATAATTGATTTGATGTTCTGAGTTGCATGTGCAAGGGACAAATTGCTGTCATCAAACCGGCTGTCACCCCAAATCTTTCTTCCATACATTCTCATAACCCTCGGTGTGAACAAGGCATCGCAACAGTCCAATGAAAATCAATATGAAGAACTCGTTAAACCACTAAGTCTTTTTTATAAATTCTAGGAATCAAAAATTAAATCTTTACACTCATTTACCCTATATTCGGTTGTTCCTCTCTCAAAATCATGTGTGTACGAGATTATTCCTATTACTTTACACATTTTTCCGCATCACCTTTCCACTTTAAAGATCAGCACATAGGTTGGTCTCTCCACTCATCTGCATTTTCTCCTGCTCTTATAGCTTGTTGAAAAAACTCCAGAAAATCATTTGCTGCTACCATAATCATCCTTCCCACAATCAGTTCGAGAGTATTTCATCCACTCCTAATTAATTGTGAAAGTTTTCTATCCATATTCCATTTTTCGTTTCCGACTTTCCATCCCCTACATTACACGTCTGTGTCCGAGTAGTTTGCTTAAGTTTCGTAAACCATAGACTGTTCACGCCACCAACTATCTGCTAGGCGTGCAACCTTCTGTTTATCTGGCTGGACTGGCATATATTTTACTAGGCAATAATATGACCATGTACGAAGAAATCATTCATTGTGAAAAATTTTGCCATTTAAATTTCCATATTCTGTAAGAGATGAAAAAAACAGTGGAAAGAAGGATACTCTTTTCCACTCACCTATGTGAAGGAGAAATTCCTCTTCATTGGTTCAATTTAGTCAATTGGGAATTCAAACTGTCTCACCAGAGAGATACTTACAAGGTTAAATATTTATACTATTATGCATTATTATATAACGATATCGATTATTTATTTCTTTTTATTTAATTTAAAACTATATTTTCTTACTAAAAATTTTAAAAAGAAGTAAAGGAGAATTCTGTTGCTCCTCAGTTATGAATTTTAAAATAATTTATTTAAAAAAAAAAAATATGGTTTAAAAATTTAGCAACATCATTTATTAATTAAATTAATAAATACTTTCTTTTTATTCTAATGTAAAATATATAAAAAATTCAAAAATTAAGTCTTAGTTATAACCATCTCGCTGCATCTTCCCTTCCTAGTTTGTTTTCCTTAAAAACTGGTCAAATCTCGTTCATATATTTTCGATCCAATTTTTAGGACGATTCTAGCTTTCGCTTCAGCTCTTGCAAATTTCGGTCTTTCTTTCTAATTCCCTACTTCTGCGTCCTCTCTTTGTTTTTCCACCTCTCTTTTTAGTACGTCCATTCCTGACGGCAGTCAGCTCATATATAATTATACATAATATATATATTTAATATATATATATATATATAGTATATATATATATATATATATAATATATATTATTATATATTATTATTATTATAATATTATAAATATATTATTCTTAACACCTCTATCTTGCATGCCTTCAGCGGTGGCTGTCAGCAGCACATAATTTCATCAAAACATACTTTCAGTATCATATACTATATATATATAAATACTTATATTATAATATATATATATTATATATACTATACTATATATAAATATATATATATATTATATATATATATATATATAATATTTATATACTTTATATATATTATATATTATATATATATAATATAATTATATATATTAATATATAATATATATTAACTATATAATATAGATATAAGTATATAATATTGTATATATATATATAATATATATAGTATATATATATATATATATATATAATAATAATATTATATCATAATATATATAATATATATATTATATATATATATAGATATTATAATATATAATATATATATTATATAATATATAATATATAATATATAATATATATATATATTATATAAAATATAGTATATATACTATATATATATATTAATATATAATATATACTATATATATATTGTAGGTACTAATAATAAATTATATTCTTGGGTTAATTATTCTCATTATTTTAAATGTAATTTGTCAAATCTGAATAATAATTTTGAATTGAATACATAACAAAATAGAGAGTGACTATTATTATTATTTATATTACTTATTATTATTATTATTATTATTATATTCATCTATTATTATTTATCTATTATTATTATTATTATTATTCATTATTATTATTACAACTAATATTACCATGATATTATTATTATTACATTGTATTACTTTCAATTCATATCATAACTAGCTATAACCCATTAATCATAATTAAACTTAAAGAACAAAATGATAAAGTAAAACTCAAAGTGCTTTCCTTAATTGCTTATGCAAACTCTTCTAAAAACCAGACACGATTTTCATCCCAAGAATTGTCTTTATAATTTTTTAAGAGGTTAATTTCCTCCCAAGATCAAACTCATAACCCTTCTTTCTTCTGCTTAATAAGGTGATACGAATCAAAGGTTTTTCTTTCAAGCACCAAATTCAATGAATCAATTATTAATTCATCCTATATCTATCTAATCTTAATATTAAAATCACTTATATATATGATAATATATATATATATATATTATATATTATATATATAATATATATATATATATATATAATAATATATATATATATATATCATATATATATATATTATATATATATATAATATAATCCAGACACACATCATATATTTATATATATATATACTATATATAATAATATATATATATTATATATCATATATATATATATATATATATATATATATAATATTATAACTTAATATATATATATATTAAGATATGTTTACCCTTATGCTTTAATGCCATCGATGTATGTGCTGCAGTATTAGTCTTGATCTTGTGCGTTCGCGCAGATATTCTGGCGCGAATCGCGACAATTCTGATTCGAAGAAGCATCGAAGATTTGTACATGATTCTCGTCACCTGTAAACGAAGTATTCGTTAAGCTAAGAGATTTAGAAATATTTTTTTCTTTCAATTTCTTTTTTTAATTTAATTATTATTTATTTGTATTATTTATTTATTGATTCGTCTTATTATATTCAGGATTACGGACGTATTTCGTTTATTTATTTAATAATTTATTTTTAATTAAGATTTAAACTTTTTAAAGAATTATTATTTTTCTTTTTTACTGTATATTTAATAATGAATAGTTTTTTCATGTTCATTCAACAAATGATTCCTTCAATTACTGATCATCATATATATATATACATATATATATAATATATTATATTATATAAATATATATATATATATATATATATATATATATATATAAATTATATATATATAATACTTAATATATAAATTATATATATTATATAAATATATAATATATATATATAAATATATATATATATATATATATAATATATATATAATATATATCATAGATATATATATATTATATATATAGATATTATAATAATTCTTACGTTTTTCCATGCTCATGCCGGATAAATGTAGACAGATAAGAAAATTAAAATTATAAAAAAATTCAATACACTTTTGAACATACATTCTGGGATTCCGTTTTAAAAGCCATGAATCAATTATTAAAGCTTTTAATAAGACTGAATAAAATTTACTTACCTGTAATATATCTTAAAAATTAAAAGTAAGTTGAGATAGTAGAGAAATATTTTAGACCTGGATTTACTTACTTAAAATTTCGAAATAAAGTTGCTTAATAAATTCTTGGGTTTATCTTCGTAGAAATGTTTTTCGATAAAAAATAAGATAATACTTATTTGCATTAGTGTTGAGAAATATATATATATATTTTTTTTTTTGGAGGGTGGGGGGAGAGAGAGAGAAGATTGTAAAAATATTTAAGTTAAAAAAACAGGCAAGAGCTATGATTTAATTTTATTAAGAATTTTTGTATTAAAATGCAAATTTTGCCAACAAATATAAATTAATAATTATTTCTGATTGATGATTAATTCCCTTGAACTACTGTAATTATAATCGCAGCTATAACCGTACCACGTATGTTAAGAAAAAACAAATTCACTGACCAAAGTAAAAAGAAGACAAATATCGAAACGTCAACAATAAACAGTGTAAGAACTATTAATAATTTTCATTAAATACCAGTATCTTCTTGGTTATATTCCTTAAAGAATTATATGGGATTTTAAAGGTTACATTAGATAACGCAATATAGACAATAGTTTATCAACTTCTTTACATAAAAAGTAAAATTTCTTTCTTGGTTTAGTAATACATAAACTTAAACTTCTCTACTACATTATTAGGCAAAAACTTTTTATAATTTTTACCGGGAAGAAAAATTTATACTTCCTCTAATCAGGAATTTGTGGTAACATGACTCAAATTAGTTCATTTATATGAGCAATGAATAATAACACATTAAAAAAATAGATTTTCATTTCACATTGAACATTAAAATCTCCACAGGAAAACTATTCCCAAAAGAAGTCTTTATTCTCGGTATTACGTCTGATTGATGACGGTCCCTTAGACAAATCAGTTCTCAACGTCATACCCTCGTTATATTATATAAAGATAAGTTGAAACACACGAGACAAATCTGTCAGAAAACAATTGAAGCCGCATTACTGAATTAAAAAGCATAAAAACGTGTTTGCAGAGATCAAAAGATCTTTGAATTTTCTTATTGGAGAATCTGATGCACTGAATAATGTTGTTGTAGAAACCTGTTGCATGATATTAAACGTAATCAATTTACAATATAATTTAATAAATAAACACAAAAGACTTAATTAAAGACGCCAAATATTATTTTTCAAAATCAATTAAGAACTATTACAAGAAACTGTATAATATATATATATATAAATATATATATATATTATATAAATTATATATAATATTAATATATATCATAATATATATAATATATATTTTTATACTATATATTTAATATATATATATAATATATATATTATATAATAGTATATATATATATTTCTAATATACTAATATACTATATATATATAATTTAATATAATATATATATATATACTATTATATATATATATATATATATAACATAGTATAATATATATATCATACTATATTCATATACTATGAGAGAGAAAGATGTAATTTACTTATACTGTCAGATATAAAACACTAAATTAAAAGCTGTAAGCACTAAAACCACACACACACAACAACAACACACACAACCACACACACACACACACACACCACCTACACACAGCATACCACACACACACACACACACAACACACACACACAAACTTTAATATTCAGAGCAATATATCGGTGTTCAGTTTGTCATTCCGATTTTAAAACACGATTTAAAAATTCTAACTATTAATGAAATAAAATGAATATTATTATGAATATAGCTATATATAAAGATAATATTATATAGATAAGACGAAGTATGAAAAACAAATGAATATATAATATATATATATATATAATATATATTATATATATATATAACTAATATATAATATATATATATATATATAATTATATATATATATAATATATATATTTATATATATATATATATATATATTGAGCAGAGAAGATGTAATTACTATTACTGGATTCAGATTAATAAAACACTAAATTAAGCTTGTATACTGCAAACCACACACACACACCACCCACAACACACAAACACACACACACACCACACACCTACACCACATACACACACACACACACACACACACACACCACAAACCTTTAATATCAAAATATATCGGTGTTCAGTTTGTCATTCCGATTTTAAAAACACGATTAAAAATTCTACATATATGAAAATAAAAATGAATATTATATGAATATAGTATATAGATAATGATTAAATAATATATGATAAAGACGAAGATTTAAACACATGATGCGCGATTTTATATAACAGCAATAAATAAACGACAAAGTTTAATTAACATTTAAAATTATTTTAATCGCATTATCATATTTGATTTTTATTAGAAGCAATAAGAGAATATTTTTTAGTAGTATCAGTAGTAGTTACAATTTTTAGTTATAGTAAGATTTTAATTAAATTGTATAATAATAATAATAATAATAATAATAATAATAATAATTAATAATAATAATAATAAAATATAATAATTAAATAATAATAATAATTAATATAATAATAATAATAATAAATATTAATAAATTATCATGATAATAAATATGATAAATATTATAATAATAATAATAATATAATATAATAATACTGAATGATAATAATAATATAATAATTAATAATAATAATAATAATAATAATAATAATAATAATAATAATAATAATAATAATAATAATAATAATAATAATAATAATAATAATAATAATAATAAATAATAATTATAATTATAATTATAATTATAATTATAATTATAATTATAATTATAATTATAATTATAATTATAATTATAATTATAATTATAATTATAATTATAATGTCGTTGATGGTGGTGATGCATTATAATGCATCACCACCATCAACGACATGAGGTTCAGAAAGAAGAATGTGTGAGCAACGGAAGTGACAAATCGGGGAGACGTCCCTCGCCATATGGTAGCAGTGAGTCAAGTTAAGATGTCCGATAATCTTGAAAATTAGGATGACATCACTGCGGCGACTCCGCTTACACGAACATGACCAACTCTTTACGAGAGACATCACAGAGCGTAACTTGGCACCTCGAAAATTTTCTTCCCAGTATGACTGCCAGTTGGTGATTAAACCCTGATGAAGACCGAAACAATAATCAGTGGCAGTATGGTGCTCAAGTTGCAAGGCCTCAATGGGTTCAATTCACTTGTAGTTGGAATAATAGCCGCGCTGAAGCTGCGTGCGTCTGTCATCAGTCTGCTCCATTACTCGGTTTGGAATTATACCATCTCTCATGGGAACGGGGACCTCAGCATAACATTGTTAAATACATTTTTTTTTTACTTACTAGAACAGATTGAGGAGGTAACGATAGTATAGAGGAACTTGGGTGATTCGATATAGAGTGAACTATAGGTTATATATGCTTACTCTGAAATGGTGCGGATCTTTAATGTGAATTATAGCAATAATATGAGCAATTCTAATGGTCCGGGATTAAAGTTTGGTTTTCAAGATCCCTGTTATTTGCTCGCAATGCATTAAATGGCTATAAGAATGGAGCAGATTCATCCTCAAGCACTGGGGCATTTTCTATACAGGGGTGGTGGAATATGGTTAACCTCCAGGTCTCATATAAAGAATAAAGACCAAGAATGGTCGTGCTCGGGCAACACATTGGTAAGCCGATCAGGTCCATCTGTGAAAAGAGCGCAAAATGAAGCCGGGCTAATGTGTCTATTATTGTGGTTAATCCTCTGTTCACATTGACTAAAATATAACTTTCAGTACGTATGCTTTAGTGCTCGCACTGTCGTTGTATAGTGTGATGTTGAACGGTGTTGTGACGGAGTTAGAACGGTGGAGGCGTGAGATCTAGGGGTTTATGGCGTTGTTGGGTGTTGGAGGGTCATGTTATGTATGGCTGTGCGTTAGTCGTGGTTTCTGTCCGGTAAGTTGGACATCGATTGTGAAGGTCGTGGGCTCAAGGTGGCAGGTTGGTGTTTGGAAAAAGGTGTGTAGTTGGTATAGGTGTGTGAGATTGCCGGTGTTTTGTGCACGCTTACTATATCTTCGAGTGCTCTTTAAAGAGCTGCTGATAGATTGTAGAATGTGTTTGTTTTTTTCTCGAATCAAATTTATTGCATTGAGGAACATCCCACTATCAGGTATATATGCTGAATCCAGTACACAGCTACTTTGGCTTCTCTCGATCGAAGAACTTGAGCTTATAGAACTACAATCTCAATAAGTGCGTAAGGAATGTAGTTTAGCTCAAACGACTGCAGTTGAAGTGAGTATAATACTAATCAATAACAATAGTTAAGGCGATAATAGCATTCACTATTTATATATGAGATATAGTAAATAAGTATCGGTCTATGTAACTAATATGTATAATAGTAACTGGATCTCCGAAGTAAGGATGTAATACATATATATAATGTCAGTATATTACTCAACATGATTTGTAATGTAATTGGCACATTAATTGGACATAATTATATATATATAATATATAATATATGAACGTATTAATCATAGACCTGATGGAGGGCTATTGTCATGATGAAATATGTACTAAGAGATATGACTTTATCAGGTCAATTAGTTCGATCCGGCTTCCCACAAAGAATAGCTTATAATATTCTTACAATTCATTAATACTAAGTAATCGAGCTGAATATTATAAAAGTAACAAGTTTAGATTTGTAGAATTATTCATAAGGGTATAATAATATTATTTTCCAAACTATACACCTTTCACACTATTTGCAGGCCATATATATGATTACTATATAGATACACTCATTAAATATATACAGTGGAGTACGAGTTTCTTCCAGTAAATATTAATTTAAAAGATGTCTCTTTCTTTTGTGTGTTTGGAGAAGAAAGTAATTTGCATAGCATGTTGTCTGATGTGACGCCTACATTAAGTCTTTATCTCTGGTATTTATTAGGTGTGAAAATATACTCATCATGAGTTCTTCACCACACATTTGGAATGTAGTGGTCCATACGACGCATTTTTTAACTAATACACTCAACATCTTTTAGTGATGCCGAGCAAGGCACACGAGTCGAGAGACTACTGCAAACACACAGATTGAGATTTTCAGTCGCATCTAGAAATAGGCATGTTCTCCCCTTACTATTGAGAATAGTAGAATATGGAAACACAATATCGGGAAGGGGAAATCGGGATAGTGACTGTTGTGAGTCTCCTGAGCCAACAAAATCTCGAGTTTTTTCAATGGCAGGTTTAATTTCTAGAGAGGTGTGCGAGATAATTCCGGAGAGCGCAGCCTCAAAAACTCCGCTGTTACTGACCAGAATTTTGTCTCGATTGCTGGTTCAGTATCATTTATCATTAATAGTGGGTTAGGTAAGACCAGGTAGACTCTGTAGGGTGATGGGGATCGGTTTGGGCAGGTATGGGTGTACACTAAGATTTCTGGAATAGCGTACAAGAGTGATCTGGTCCTAGTTCAGCCACCTACGCGCACTATCATTCGTACAGAGGACTTAACTGGAAGGGATACGCAACTCTCTTTGTGGCTTTCGGAGATTGAGAGTTTGAATTGCCCTTTGGTGTGAGGGACGTTTACATGTCAAGTCTGGAATATTGTGAAGCATGAATCTATTTTGTCTTTTTATGGTTGGTCACTATTCTAATCAATATTTGGTGCTATAGGCGGTGAATTATGAATCGATAACTCTGTAAAGTGTAGTGTACCATGTACCCGACTAATATCCCTCTTGATTAGAGGCGAAGATAGTTCGCTTACATTACCCTGGTATCAAAAGGTAGTCTGCTAATTACTCTTTATTACGAACAGCTGTGAATTTATCACGCTTTTATGTATGCCATTACTTTACTGGGCGAAACCACGTTACGTAAAAAGAGATATCTTAATTGTCTAACTCTCTTATTGATGTAAATGAAGTTGATAAACTTATTGTCCTATATTGCGTTTAGTCTAATGTAACCTTTAATCAGATGTTGCCCATATAATTCTTTCTCCTTTCTGTTCAATTTTCGCTCTCTTAGGCAAGTTCCCTAAGAAATAATAGCGGTCTGCCATCTCAAAATTCTCTGATCCACCGTCACACGTGCAAAAGAATCTCTTACTGGATTCAATTAATTTCACAATGATTTCACATTATCTAAACTCTCTAATATGATGCTTACGTTACTACAATGGTGTCCTTCTATTCTACTTGTGTGTCAGAAACTGACTCTCTGTCGGATATTTATGTCTCTCTATTTTACTCTTTGGTCGTTCAGTTGTGCAATTTTGTCTTTGTTTCTCTTCAATGATACGGTCGTGGTCACGGTTACTCAGCTGCGCTGATTTTGCATAATCCGTTTTACCAGTAGATTCAAAGTGGAACTGTAATTGGTCGTTCTATGGCTACTCAATGACAAGTACATAGATCATGATTCTACTTAGTACATCTCAGTTTTCCTAGTCCGAGTATTGATTTCTTCCTCATTTGTGCTATGACCATTACATCAATTTTTCGTGTCCTCTACTTTTATATTTTATCAATCCGATAGTAGCAGCATCTGTCGTATGCTGTTACCTTACTCTCAATCATTTTCAATTCAGCAGTAGGATGGATTAAGCTCTGTATAGCTCTGACTGTCGGTATCTAATGGAGCGACGCTCCCGCCTACTGTTGTCTTGTGTTGTATCCTATAACTACGTACTTTTAATAGCGCGACTTCCTTCGTCTCTCTACTCGTTCTCCCGATGCCCTCACGAAAAAAGGAATAAAGATATAGTAGTGAAAGTCGTTCTATTATCAATGATATAACTCAACACGTAATTGCACAAATAAGTTCATTTATCCTTATTTTTCTATCGAATAAACATTTCTTACGAAGATAATACCAAGAATATTTATTAAGCACTTGTATTTCGAATAATCTAATTAAGTTAAAGTTAATATGAATCCAGTGTCTTACCTTACTATATAATCTCTATATACTTATATATTTATATATGTCTATCTTATTCTTTTATTATTTATTTATTATCATATCTAATTAATCATTTGCAGCTTCGATAGTATATAGTATGTATGTTATATATTAGTATATATATATATATATATCGTATATGTTTATTGAATAGTTTATTTAAATATATCTATTATATTATATATCGATTAAAATATTATATAGTATACTATACTAGTATTAATATTAATATATTAGTTATTACCTATTATTATATTATATACTAAAATATAGTATTATATAATATATAGTATTTTATACTATAATATTATATACTATTAATAATATATATATACAAGACAGTGGGTTATATTTCTGGGGGGGGCAGATGGGCCAATGGCCCCGAGAGATTTTTGTAGACCACTAATACAAATTTTTAATAATATATAGATATAAATCATATATATAAGTGCACTAAAAGTTTTATATTAATATTTAGTTTATACTCTTAAATATCGTGTGCCTGTCAGGATAGAAAATACTTCTCGCCAAGTCAATTTACGTTCATAAACTAAAAGCTGTGAAATACTCATCAGATAAATCAATACAAATTCCGAAATTCTTCTAATAGAGAGACTTTGAAGAATGTGTAGTGGTCCGCATTCTGATCTGAAGCCGAGTATTAAACATATATCTTCTCGACTACCAAGATAATCACACAAAATCCTCCACAAAATACAGACATAAACATGTCCTAACCTCCAAATCGCCGCTCACAGCAACTTAGTTATGGGTCACAATACATTTTTTGATACGTTCACACATTTGCCCTGATTTAATAATAGCAAATTAGGAAGAGGTTTTTAACATTTCCTTGCATTTGTCATCACCAAAACGGGTTAATGTGCCTATGAGAATAGATAATATAGAGTATGAAGTTATATGAGATATAGGAAAGCCATATATTGTAGACAAAATTCTATAATTAGTCAAGAATATTTGGAATTTTTTTGGAACGTATTAATAGGCATCACACAGGGCACAGGTCCCATAAAGACCCACAGTATAACATATGTTTGCACAGTCACTAAATTTTCCAAGACTATTTACATGCTGTTAGATAGACATATATAGAGATATATATACCTTGGCTTTGAATTGCTTCTGAGTAGAAGTAAGTACTGTAATCAACATTGTAACGACTTGCTTGAAAGGCAAATACTTGAAGAATAGCCTTGCGAGATGAAAGACATTATTGGAGTGCCCTCCCTCTCCTCACTATATAACGCATTCGAAATATATATATAGATAAAAATTGAAGATGTTATCTCGGACTATCGTCACTCTCATGTCAGCGATTAAATTTACAATTTAGGTAAGATGATAGATATATTATTAATTCGATATAGAATTCTTCCCATTTTTTTCTTGAGGAATTTAATAAGTTTTGGCCTTCCATCTATTATATATATATTACTATATTTACTCTTATTGATAATCTGCGGATATCCATTTTCAGTATCCTCATTTCTTATTAATATCTATTATATAGTTATATATCGAGTGTATACCATTTGCATATACTCAATCTGCACTACATAATTTTTATCTCTGCTCTCTATATATATTATTTTAATATATTATATATTATAGTATATTAAATATCTATGATATATATATATATATAGTAGTATATATTAGTAAAAAATAATATATAGATAATAATATACGGTATATAATAATGAGGTATATATATAGTATTACATTTTATTTTTAGCTATTTTATGGCCTACTCCCGAATATAAAATACGAGTTACTACGATAGTCCCAGGCGGTTGCAATGAGTTACTGAATCTATAGAGTTATTATTCATATTAGATATATAATATTTATCATAACCTGAATCATTAATCATATGTGGTTGATAGGCCACTAATTCACCAAAAAGATTAATTTTAATACTATAAATCATGATTTTATATATATTATTTTCTGTAATTTGTATATTATTAAGTATTATATACTATATTATTTTTTATATATATATTATTTTATATTTATCTTGTTTAATTATTATATTTATTTATTATATTAATATTTATGGATTATTACTATTTTTTATTTCATATTTACTATTATATTAATATATTTTATGCTTTTTTAAGGTATTCTCTGGTTATGTTTTATTTTTATTATCGCTATTATCGTAATATGTATTCTATTTATTTTTTCTTGTGTTTTTACTGTCATGTGTATTATTCGACAATATTCTATCTTCTTTACACATGGTGTTTTATCAAAAATTTTTAGCACATTTGGGTCTGTTCACTTTTTATTTTCCTCTCACATACGCTAGTTTTAGTGTTTCTGCTTTACAACTCTCTTGGTTTAAGCTGCCTGATGCTTGTTATTTAACAAGTAGCAGCCTGTATGCCTACCAGATGACTTCTTAGTGTCCTTATCCTAACAGTGTTTCATATAAGTCTATCTTTCTCATGGATTTCCCTACTTCCTTCACATATAACAATTAATCTTTATAATATATCTCACTAAAATATAATAGTACTTAATGGGTGCATGTTCAGTAATCATTAAATCCATTAAATACATAAATATTAAATCATAGAAGTAATAAAATTTTAAATGGTTGTGAGAGTGTAAATAAAAAAAAATATATCGATAATCTAAAATGTATAACAATTGAAAATGATCTTGATAAAATTAATAAATTCTTATTTCAATTATTCAAAATAAATAGATTATGTTCTTTCTTAATTTATACCATTTTAACAATATTTAGTTGTATGATATTTGTTAAAATTTATTGGTATCAATTTTTTTCTGAAGGGGGGTGACTATCTCTTATTTACGAACCGAATGTTGTATGTTTATTGAGCTCCCAATACATTGTGTAATATGATTTAGATCCTAATTACACATATCATATCTGGATTTCAAACTATAATAATAATAATAATAATAATAATAATTAAATAGGGAAGAAATATTCATATAAGTAATATAGAAATTTATGTTATATTGTGTTTTCCCAAACAACTTTTTAGGAATGAAATAGCTGAGAATAATTATCACTTATAAATAATAGATTTAATAATCTAAAAAAAAATTTAGTTTAGAGTGAGAGACGGTAATACAAATAGACCATAATAAATAATAATCTATTAATATCTAATCAGATGTAAATATTAAGTAAAACATAATTAGACGCAATAAGTAATAGAGATTTAGAGTAAGAGTAAGATAAGATAAATGAATGAAAGGATATAAGATAAAGGATAGAAAGGATAGAGGATAAAGAGTTAGGAATCAATTAGGCATGCTAAAGGATGAAAGGGTGCTATAAAGAGATTAAAAAGTGACTAAAGTCGATCTAAGAAAAGTGCGCATATCGAGGATCGATCTAGCGTATAAAGGATTAAAACGCCTATCCTGAGTAATGAAAGGTAATATAAATGATATTAAAATGTGATAATAAGGATTAAAAGATAATAAATGAAATATAAAAAATGATATAATAAAATAACAAGATTAAAAGATATAAAAGATGTTTCAAGGTAGAAGATAAAGATAAAAGAATAAATAAAGCGATGAGTGCTAAAGGAGTATAAAATAAAATGGATAAAAGGATAAAGGGATAAAGGATAAAGGTATATTAGTTAAAGGATAAGGAATAAAGGATAGAGAATTCTTAAAGGAAATAAGGGTAAATTTAAGACAAATTCAAGGCTGAATGCATAATGTAGATTACAATGGAGTTAGTAGATTAAAATGTATAAAGTAGATAAAGAATAAATTAAGAATGATAAAATATAAAAGATAAAATATAGCAAATAGAGCAAATGTATCGAATAAATAGATATAAAATATATGAAAGTGAAGTATCAGGTAATAATATACAAGAGAATAATAATAGATTAAATTAATAAATATAGATTAATATATGGATTATTATATAATAGATCATGAAAAAAAGCTGTATAAAGTATAATATTAAAAAGGATGCATAAAATAGTAGATAAAGAAAATATACATAACAAAAATTGCAAAGTAATATTGTAAATATATTTAACAAAATAGAGCAAATATGGGTACTACTAAAATATATCAAATACATTAAATTAATAAGGATAGATATAATAAGATATATATATATAAGTATAATATTTAAATGATATAAGATATATATAATGATAATATAAGTTAAGATATAATAAAAATAATAATTAATAATGATTAAATAAAGATAAAAGATTAAAAGTAGTAGGTGAAGAAGTGATAGATAGACTATTAATAAAAAGTAATATTTCACAACCTTAGCAGAATGACTACTATTGATTAGATTTTAAGGGGATGAATATTGAGAACTTCACGAGATATAAAAGGAGTAGAGGAACGATAGAAGATACAGGTAAGTTACGTATATAAGGAATGATAGAGAGTAATAAAGATTTATATAATAAAATATTAATAAATAAATCATAAATTAATACTTTCGGGTAAAAATTAAAGGATTCGACTAATAGAAAATAATAAAGTAATAAATGTAAATGTATTGGAAGTGTCGAAAATATTAAATAAAATCAGTAAAAATGAATCTAAAAATGATTTCTTTACATTAAAACTACCAAGAATTAAAAAATAGAAATAGATAAAGACTAATCACAAACATAAACAATTATCAAATAAAGTATGGAAAAGTTCAGATTTAATAGTAAAGTACAAATAGAAACTAAAAATAAAAGATAAAAGATATAAAACACATGAGCTGTAAACAGCTGTAAAAAAACCTAGAAGAAAGACCGACAAAACTAAAAATTGTATGAAAATTAAGAAAACAAAAAAAAAAATCGGAAATGAGAAAAACTCTAAAAATTATTTCCACAATCAAATATGGAAATCGGAACAAAATCATAAGTGCAAATGTAATAAAGAATCATTAAAAAATAAAAGAATACTTTGTTGCACACCTGATGATGAACAATCTACTAGGTTGGACAAAGTTGAAAAAAAAAAATAAAACACAATGATATAAAATATAATCAATAAAATATATACATTATTATATCACATCGAGTAGATGAAATAAATAGTGAAATGATCTCCAATATGTCTTAAAATATAATTTATGAAAAATAAATACACATGTATTAGAATAATATAAAATAAAGTAAAAAAGATATATGTCAATTCATAATTTTTAAAAGCGTAATCATAATATTAAATGGACTAATTGATCATGATTTTACGAATAGATCCAGCATTTTTTAATACAAAAAATAAGAGCAAATATGTACAATCGTGTAATATAATTCAAATAATGAAGTTAAATTACTCAGAAGTGAGTAGGAACCACTATTGAACGCACGAAAAATATAATAAGTACGATTGTATTTTAAACTAAAAAGATTTACACTCAAAGACACTTGATTGAATTTAATATATTGCTGACAGATTATAATAATAGCTGAATAAAATAAATATAATAAATTTGAAATAATAATAAAATTAAAAAATTAATAAATATTAAATAATATAATAATATAGTAGATAAAAGTACATTTAAAATATAATAAAATATAATATTAAATAAATACAATAAAAATAATAACATTAATAAATTAAATAATAATTAAAAAATAATTATGAATAAAGATAAATTAAAATTTTAAATATATATTAAATCATAAAATTAATATAAATAATTAAAAAGTAAGATTTGAAAGAAATAATAAAATGAATATGGAGTAATAAATAATTAAAATATAATAATAATAAATAAATTAATAAATAAAATGAATAAAAGTAAATATAAAATATCATAATATCATATAAAATTAAAAGTGATTTACATGATAATGTATTTTGTATATAATGATATATATGATAATTATTCATATTATATCATTTCCAAAAATATTAATTTAGTTATTCCCTTTAAAGTTGATTGACCATATGCATGTCAGTTTTTGTGGGTTGATAAAGGTTTCTCAGAAATGTCTTGATCCTTATATATTTATAAGATCCGATCGAATAATATGTCATAGATTAATTCGTAATCCATGTTTGTTTATCATATTGCTTAAACTATGTGTTGTCTATGTAAATACAAGCTAACTATGATGACGGTATTGATGCTGTTATCATGTCAGTTACCCTTGAAAGATGTTATGACGTAGATTAAGTGTCTCATTTTATATAGCATATATCCTAGCGATCTGTAAATCATTAGTATGTAGTAGGGCGTATTATACGGCTGAACTGCAGGTGATGAGAGATACTATTACTTACTAGAGTGGTAGTTTAGCTAATAGACAAGTAAATCCCCTCCTCTGATTAGTCCTATTACCCCTATGTTATGATCTTTATGAGTATGGTAATAGTTATATTTTCATTATGGAGCCGGGTCTCTCAGATCATTTACGTGATGTACTCTGTAGCTGAGTGATCGTGATTGCGTGCACGAATAATATTAGTACATGAGTTTTTAGTCGCGGGAGATTCGACTTGCCGGGTTGCCAGACCTATACCTAAATGTATGAGCTTATAGTAACTATAGTACTGGATTATAAGCCATATTGAAGTTGAGAGGGGTTAAATAACTTATTTGGCAAGAACTGACCAGATTATAGGCGTGCGTGGTATAATGGTAGCTAGATTCACCCGCAATTAGTAATCGAGCTATATACTATTCCAATAGTAAGTGTGCTTTCTCAATATTACATTTAAGAGACTACTAAAATCAGATAGCTTTCAGGGTTATATATAAGTCTGGATTAAACCTGTGCCGCGCATGATTGTGACCTGAATTAGATATCTATTTCCGGTAACTTAGTTAGTACAAACGAACTCTATTAATACAACATCATGATATCAACACCACTAAACCCCAACGAAGGTCAAACTTAACTAAAACACCCATAACAAACCTCCAACTCAAACCATAAAATATTCACACAGCTATCACAAGCTTCATACAGGTCTCACATCACTCAAACATGCATATCATAATCAATCAATACTGGGATGAAATCGCCAGCTTTATAAATCACAAATTCTAGTTTATGTATCAAACTCATTAATCTCTTCAAAAAGCGAGCAACTACTAATTAGGGAAAATTCTCTGATTTGAAGGGTGGATTGACATTGGCTAGGATAATGATCGTTGGTGCGCGTGGAAAGTTTTCGTAGGTCGTACGACGTATTACAGATAACATGCACGGACACCTAAGGGTAAGTCTCACGAAGCGAGCGCTGAAGCGACAAGAAATAGTCTCGCAGTAGAAAAACAGAAAAAAAAACAAACATAAAAATTAATCACTACACACGCGACTACACATGCAAGACAGAGCCACCACGCCGTGAATAACAAGTTTTTGGAAATCACACTCGTACCCACACCGAACATTTTTCGTTTAACTAGGAAGACAATGTACAAAACAAGATCATAACACAGCCATTTAAACAATTATCTCGTTTTAAAAATTAATACGTCGTTAACATGATGTAGTAGGCTATTTAATGGAGGACACTTTTAATGGTGGTTCTCATGTCAGTAGTATAAGTCCAATACCAATATAAGGACCACTCGTTTGCATACTACTCAAATTTTGTGCTTTTTTTCATTTTCTAAAACTTAACAAGAAGCATGAAACCCAAAGCGGTATATCACACACACCGGCACCAGAGATGGCTAGAGCAGATTCCTGGGAATCGACATCCACGGTCTCGGACGTTCACGGGGACACTCAACATGTGAGGTAAGCGACTAATTCCCATTTGCACCCCACACTAAACCAGTCACACTCACGGAACAAAGCGAGCTACTCACACACGGAAACCCAGCAACTACCACGACTCACCGCATCCTACCTTTTAAGATCATCACTGTCACCTCGGACAGCGCTCTGCTATCACGGCCGTTCGCGGAGTATAACTAACTGATCACTAATCTACATATACGTATCTATGGATCCCACGTGCTGTATACTCTTAACTCCCGGCGCCATCTACATCTCCAATCAATAACATAGCTCTTATACTACGTGGCGCATAAATCTGTCCATCTCACCACAACGCGCAACATGACGAGATGGTTCGCAATTCACCAAGACGAACCCAGGCAGTTTAAATCTCAATCATAGCTCTACCTAATACTCATTACAATCGTTTACTTTCTTTATTTACACAATCTTATCTTATCTTAATTGAATTGAATCTTTCTATGATAAAATATTTAACAATCTAAAAATATAAAGCACAACAAGAGAGCTAGCGGCACTCGAGGTACTGGAAACCTGGGTGTATGTCGGCCAGCTTGACAGGAACTGCGGTATGGCTTTATAATTGTGTGTAATCTTACTGAAATCTCAAAAGCTTTGTTGTGTGGTTCTGGAGGATGGCTGTCCAGTCAATTAAATAGCACAACCAATATCTATAATGGGAGCAAATAATTTGGAGTCCTCACGAGATGAAGCTGTAACTGGCGGATACAATACGCGGATTGTGTATCTAATAATCCCTAGTATAAGGAAAGTTAGGTTAATTCAGTATTAATATCTCTTATTCTATATCCTAGCTATTCATTATAAATGTCTTCTGTCTTTAACTAATTCAATATTATATTTATTATTTAATGGTCGATTATTATAATGTCAGATAGTTTACACAGTCTATAATAAAAAATTAAGAACGAGAGTATAGGAGTCAGGCTGGAACTATCCTGGGTGATAATATATTTCCGCTCATAAGTATCTCGACGGGAATCGATTATTATGACATTAATTATAAATTGGTATTCTCTTAATTATGAATCCAAACTTTTTTTGAGGTTTGGAGTGAACGGGTAATCTCTTTCAATCATATAACGCTTACTTCGGGTCAATTATTATAGTGCTGCTCTATCTTATGGATATCATCTTTTACGTCGCATAATAACATTTGCGTTGGTTATTCAATCTATCTCCAAAGGAAAGGGTCGTGCAGTTTACGATGGTCTTTTATTACCTTCTCATTATAATATGTTCTTTCTTTTAACATATATATTATCATATTTTAGTTTATGCGATTATTATGCAATATATAACATGCATAAAGATAAGTATAAGAAACGAGGAGATAGGACGGGAGTAGAGGGCGTGGGGCGAGTACGGTGATTATGATCGGTAACGCAGGAACTTTATTGGACTTAATTGGGAATAACTACGAATTTCGTGAAAAATTATGTAGTTTTAGATTGGAAGTGGTGGGAGAAATTATATGTTGTAATTGAAAACATGAATAGTCTGACAAATTGGTAGATATCTCGCGGTATATGTGACCTTTTCTTAATATATATAGTGATACATACTTTGAACATTCCAACTTTTTTTTGGTTGGAGATGAGATTTGCGAGATCATTTAATGAGGACACAGCAATTATGCAAGGTGGTGGTGCTCACAAATAAATGTTGCCTCATCTACTAACTCATGGGTTTAAGTGTCTAAGCAAACTGCGGTGTCGGTTTCATATTTAACCTCACATGAGAACGGGCAAAGTCGTGAGAGGGTCTTTTCACGGGCAGTTTTGGGAGATTAATTATAAGTTCGCTCCAAATTTTAATAATAATATAAAAAAGCGATCGTGTCAGCATAATTATAGCTATCTTTATATATTTAATGAATTTTATTGGTATCTGCGTGATTATTATTGGTCAATATTGTGAACATCGTAAAAAGTATAGAGATTTACGATAAGAAGAGAGATAGAACAGGCGCTATGGGACATACTGGTGATAAGTCGCCTTGATTGGGATGAACGTCCTCTATGATAAAATTTATGATATATATTTCATGTGGAAGTATTGGTGCGTATGATCGTGTCGGTAAAGAATTTTTTATGCTATTATTAATTAGTATACTTTTAAACACAAGTAACTCTTAAGTGAAGTGCCGAAACTTTTGTAGTGGAATTGTGCTTAGGATCAAGATCTGGCTTCAATCATTTATAAGCACCAAGTAAGAGATTCGCTGGTGGGGATAGCGCTAGTAATTGTCCTCATATCGATGTGATTTATAACAAACTAGCGCCAGTGACTGGCGGTGGTTCAAAAAGTCCACCTAGAGAGAAAACGAAGCTAGTTAGAAGGATAGTTATTTACCAGTGTTCCCGTATTCTCACTGTTATGTTTTATTTACAATCTTTTAACGCGAGGTCTCAAGGCTCTCCTTGGATATAATTCATTATTACAGATAATTGATTATAGACAGATCTAAAAAAATATAAATTGATAACGTATTGAGAGTAAGCTCATAGGATATACAATGTGACGTATATATAGGAACAATACACCTGTGATGATGTATTAAGTTAGATGAATGTATAGTCGTCACTTATGACTAATGTGAGGATCTAAAAATCAGGAGACATTATATTCTTTTAGCTTTATATAGATATTGTTTCTTGTGATACCATACTCTTAATATTGGTTGGAAGGTAGAATGATGTAAGGTGAGATAATTAAAAATAACGTACACCGGTTGTTTTTTACTATATAAATAGAGATTAAAACATGTTTTTTATTTTTTATTTAAACTAAAAATAAAAATTAACTAAATTGAAAGGAAAGTGGTGAATCACAGTTATTTTGTGAACTCCTTACATCATATTAATTGTTTTTTTTTGTTTTTTTGGTTGCGTTTGTTTAATATATATTTTCTTACTTTAAATAATGGTTATCTTTTTCTTTGATTTCAATTAAAACTTTATTAACTAGAATAAAGAATTATAAATCAGTTTTTTACTTTATCATTATACTGGGGTAAAAATTAGGCAACTTTAGAAATAAACATCGGAGTAAATAATAAATAAAGAATAAAATATGCCAAGGGTTTACTTTCAACATTACGCATTCTTACCCTGGTTTTGAAAGCGTAAGAACAGAAGAATGTACATGAATATGAATATGATCATATGCAGAAATGAGTCAGTATGACTACTATATTGTTATTTACTGTACACAAAGTAGTAGAATATAAATATTAGGTTAACCATAAGTTAGTAAGTGTTATTTGAGGCTTTTGACAAAGATTTACTAAATGTATGTTCTCTGAAGAACCATCAAGGGCCTCAGCATTAAAATTCGCTGTTCTGAGGCTACGCTCTTGCTTCTAGACTGCTTCTGCAATCTGGAAATGC